>OY757251.1:7242375-7422775 GCA_963584085.1 Pyrausta aurata
GAGTTGTTACGCGAAGGTTATATTTCTTCATAATGGAGACAAATATCGAAAATGGTTGTTTTTTAGTTGTGGTAAATAATATGAGTGCTAGTAATAATATGAGTTCATGTTGTCGTTTCATAACATCATTAGGTTACGATTATCTACTACACAACTTCCAAAGCATTTATAGGGACATGCATAATTCAAAATATAACATGAGAATGCGTGTTACAAACAGTGAACCTACTTTAGTGTGAGCATAAGCAGAACATGACAAAGTACTCACTCGTAAGAGGATTTATGATAGGTACTCTATGGCTTGGGCGCTTCGTGGGTTGTAACGTTGGACGTATTCCTGAAAATTAAATATATCATTACTATCATATTCCATATCACACGAATAAGCCTACTATAGGACTGTTGCACTAAAGCCACTAATCACTATGACTATTATTATAATTTTTTTTCAACACACTTGCTCATAACGACGTTTTTATTCCACCGCTTTTTGGCTCATAATCCTAGATATTAAACACGCGTGCTTTTTCAGTATATTATTGAACGAGTGCCTTTAGTTTATTAACCCGACCAATATACATTTGTACCCTAGTACTAAGTCGTAAGTAAGAGGAAGTAGAAATGATATAATTTAAACTTTTATTTTAGCAACAAACAGTATTTATGCGAAAAATTGAACTTTTACTAACTGTTTTAATACTTACTAAATGTAGAGTTTTGTTTTTTCCTCGCAAGTGTGTTGAAAAACGTCGTATGAAACACGTATGCCTGTGACCATAATATACGCGGCTTTCTTATGGCGCACTCGCTTTCGCTCGTGCGCACACAATATCACCTTGTTTAAAATGGTCAACTTAGCACACTTGTATCATAATGTACTGTTTAATGCGCTTTACTGCATATGCATATTACATTGTAATATGCAGTCACAGGCAGGCGAAATAAGTAAAAAAAACTGTATTTAAATTAAATTAGCTGCATGATAATTATATTATATTTTAGTTTGTATAGTTTTTTGTCATTATACAAACTTAATTATATAAATTGCACTTGTAAAAAGAAACTGTGTCATACAATGCAGCCTACGCGTTAGTATAAGAGAAAGCAAAATTCAACAGGCTTGCCATTGTGTCGGTGGAGGAGCGGCATGCGACCGGATAGTGTAAGACACGGGGTTCTTTTCCTTGGTTGACACAGTTGCTTTTTACAAGCGCAATTTATATTTACTGCATGATATCTGAATATAATAATGTTTCTTTCTTTCTTTCTTTCTTTCTAATAATACTTGAATAATGTAAACGAATCATTGATGGTTTCATAGGGTGAAAACTACAAAACATGAGTTCGATCTGGACATTTTTCATTGCACAAAATACTTCCTCTACGAGTGAAAGATGGTGATGACAGATGAGCTAACTATCTCTAAAAGAGGAAACCTTACCATCATGTTTAGTTACTACAAAAATATAATTATTTCGCCCAATTGCGAATATCGGGAAGCATGTCTCTACGAGATCGAATTAAGATATGAACGTATTAGAAATGTCCTTCGGATCAGTAAGCTCATGGGGCAATCAAAGACTGGAGACCTTATGGTCAAAAGGGGAAGTATTGGGAACGTGCACGTTAGTAGCGCCCTCTGGCAAACGCGACTTTCAGGGCACCTGTCAAATTGTGACTGTTGTGTTTGTTATTTTATATTCATAAATAATAGCAAATTTATGAAATAAAGAAAGTCAATAAATCGTATTTTAGAGGCAGTTTGTACAGGCAGTAGGAGAGAAAAATGGATATTGTAATAAAAACTGGTTTTGAATGTGTAAAACACAAAATCAATTTCCTGCCCCAAAATTTGCTAAAAGGTAGCAAATTGGTTTTAGCCGAACACGTAAGGAATGTAGAAGAAGTACGAAGTAAAAGCAATAGTTACTTTATTCGAGCCGATATAATTCGACAAACATCACTGACCATTACACCATATAAAACAAGGTTAATTGTAAGTACTTTCCGAACCTAAAAAAACATTCTTAATGTAGACCGCGAGATCGAGACCTCGCCTGCAGGGCACAGGGGCACGGGGGGAAGCGATAGCAGGTTGTGTGTGGGGTGCTGGCAGCGCGGATACATCGAATTAGTTCGAATAGAATCAAATGAGTTTTCCAAATCATAACATAAGAATATTTAACAGAAAGACAACTAATAAGTACTTACGAACAATTGAAACAGCTACCACTACACAAACCTAAGCCTATTTTCTTTCTCGTCTCTAAAAATGTATAAAATACGCTTCATTTAAACAATTAAAACACGACTACTATTTGCCTAAAAAAGAATATTAACAGAAGATTTTTATGAATGACAGATCGACTATATACATATAAATCATTACCTTCTACATGAAACGTGCAAATTACATAACGTCAGCCGTGTTTCTTATTTGTTAATTATAAAATTTATTTACCCATTTTCATAGCTTTGACGACAAACATTGACAAGTAGCCCCGATTAGTTGCACATTTTTGCCACGGCATGCGCAGTGATAGTTTTCTTTTCCCCCACCATACACTCCGCACGGTCCCAATAGGACACCGGCGAGAAGATGAGCGACCTTGTAAAGATCGCAGAATCGTACTAGATGCAGCCGCTTGCTACCGGTCGCTATGAAAACCGTGGGGGAATGTTCAGCAATGGCCGTTCTGCTAATGAGGAGGTCCGTATATTGTTGGAATTTACGTGCATGCGATAAGCGACGCTCATTCGTCCTACTCGCGAAAGTTTTAGCGAATAAATTGAATTATTTCAAGCTTCATGCACTAACAAACTGTTAATATGGCAGACTCTATGCCAAAAGCGTTCTCTACTAGTCAATTAGAGGACATTGGTCTGGGTATACTTGAAGAATGATCTGTCATTCGTACCACATAACCGTTTTGCAATTTTCAATAAAGTGTAAAGCGTGAATGAAGCACTATCTCCGCGTACAAAATCTTAGTAACTTACTAGATACTGCACATAGTTCGACTAGGCTTAGCGCCTGTTAGAAAGAGCTCGAGAACAACATCTTTTATTTAGGTGACTTTTGAAGCACAGACGATTTAGTAAGTTCGCTGGGACCGCTAGTTGCATTTATTTTGAAATTAGTGACTGCAGAAAAATAAAGCCTTTATTTTAAGGATAGTTTGACCATTGGTATGATTAATATTAACATATATTTTGTAAATTACATCCAATTCCACCAAACTGTATTTTGGGTGGTGCAAATACAATTATTTGAATACTCTCCATTTCCAAGAAATGACGACTTGTAATAAATTAGTGCATGGTGACATACTGCCTTATTGATCGATCACGTTTAAGAACAAACAACAAGTATGTATCATCTTACCATGTCACATACGTTCATATTCCACGACGTTCAGTCGGTACATTATCAAGTAAAGTCCCAATAATGACTACATTATTGTCAATAAAACTTCACAACAGCACTAAAATAACGTAATTAGTAACGAGGATGGAGTTCAATTAGCTAAGAACTCTTTCTTAGCACTATTTCCATAGTTGAAATCATTACCGATGGAAAGTTAGCTAAGTACGGACGACAGCACTTCAAACTAAACACTGCGGTATCGTATGCTGTTGGAATAAGGGCTATTTTTTAGCAAACATGTATAGTCTGATTTGCTGGTGGACTGTACTTATGTAACATGGAAACATCTTCTTCTAGTAATGGTATTTTGTCGTGTTTTGCATGTCCATTCCATATTATAATGATCAAATTGATTGAATGTCCAACTAAATTCCTCAGCCGGTGTGGATGTGGTGGCTTACACGTTCAGTCTGGCATCAATCCAGTCCATCACTCTGGTCTGCTACGATAATGATGGTCAATTTTCACGGTTTAATTGTCATCAGTCTTTCAGACTTCAATCCATGTGGGTACCATTTTGGCTAGACTGATGGAACAGTCTGACCCAAGACACGGTGTGACCGTTACATTAGAAAAAAAAATATGGATTTATCTACCTGGTATAGCTTGATGCATATGAGCAGGGCCTTGAGGGTGGGCCAGTGACGCAGTAGGAGCGGTGGGGGTCGCCGGGGTGCCCTGGGGTCCGACCAATGTGGTGGGGTTGTTTCTCCCACCTGGCGCGTTCGCTTGAAGATTGGGAGTCGGCAGCGGTTGGTTGTTTGACGTATAGTAATCTGGAAATAATTATGTTTTAGTTTTTATAGTTTTTTGTTATAAAACAAACTTAATATTATAAATTGTAGTAAAAGCTTCTACATCAGGCAAGGAATTGGACTCAGCATATCTTATGTATAATTTAAAATTAAAAGCCTATTTTCGATTCCTTGTCTGATACAGTTGCTTTTTAAAATAATTAAATATATAGACAGTGCCATCCACGAAGGCGCGCCCCACTCTTTTTTTGATTGATGAAGGTGCGGGGTGCGGGGGGAGACACGCGCGTCAGTTGCGAGCCGGCCGTCATTCAAATATTCAGACTCGTCACGAAAGTGGCTCTGCTTAATTTATTTTTAAAATGTCAAGGAAAACCCAGTGTGTTGTACTAAAAAATAAACCTGGTATAATCTACTGTCATTATTAAATTTTCTGAAAGAATTATAATGGTAATTTAAACACCATAAACAATTTTAAATAAAAAAAACCATGTGGTAACTTATAATATTACCGGGAGGAACTTTATCGGGGAAGGCTATAAAACATTACGCTAGAACCTACGTGTACGAAGAAAAAACAATTCACGCGTATGAAGTCCCGGTGGACCGATGGTTCTCTTATAATGAAAGTTTTTGAACATTTTTTTAAATGTTATAAAACGTTCTTACGTATTTCGTTTACGTCAATAGTAAAAATGATGCTTGTGCGGTTTAAAAATAATATATTACTTTTCTAGTAACTAACCATACCTACTTAAAACCATATCCAAGTAGAGCATCTTTCCCTTTGAGTGTATTTTTTGAAGTGTGCTTGTCATTCATTAGTCATTATGATGTTCCAAATTCAATTCAAAAGCTTGCACACATGTACTATAAACGATTTGGACGACTGGTGGGGCGCGCCTTCGTGGATGGCACTATCTATAAGGTTTATCGCTCAATATTGAACCAAAAAATAAGCAACAAAATAAGCAAAAAACCAACGGAAGTAATTGGTGTAGACACAAATAAAATATTTTGTAATCCAAAAAAGGCATAGTAGCATTTTTGATTGTACCGACTTTATTAAAGGGATTAGATTTCACTTTTGGATTACGTTTCTTCCACAAAAGGTAAACGTTTGATGTATAAGCAGAATTGCATTAAAACATTCATGCCATAGATGCTTGAAATTGTAGACCAATCAACACAAAAACAGGGTGTCCCAAAAATAGTAGCCTGTGACTATCGATGGGCCCCTGAAATACAAGGCATCTCTAATATCAAATTTTGAAAAAAGTAAAAAATATTCCTTAAATTAATTATGGTTTGAAGATAGCATAAAACGAAATAATTTATGAATTTAAATTAGGATTATTAATATTTTACATAATTTATTTTGTCTAAAACGCACATTTGGTCATGTGACCGCATACTCCTATCAGGGGAAGTGACATTATGCCTTTCGCGATTGCTCGCTTTTTTTGCTGTCTATGACAACTCTTTTGCTGTCAAAAAGACTGAACTTCCGCCGGTGACGTCATTTGGTACGCCATGACAGTTCGAGCGATTTTGAGACCCATTACAATTTAATTTTTAAAATCATAATTAAATCATGTAAATGTTGAATATGTTTAAAAATATCAAGGTATTTGATCAATATTTTTACTAAGGTAAGTTATTATCTAGTTTTAGAAATTTAGTCAACTAGTCTATTGTTATCGCGGCCGGATTGGGGTGATGGTTATCCGAAGTATTAAAAGGTGGTACTTACAGGGTGATGTATGACTCGGAGGATTACTGTAACTTATGTATGGCGCCATATACGGGTAATATCTGAAACAATGTAAGTATAAAATGATAATAATATTCTCCTACCGATTTTCCGTAATGGCGGCCTCAAGAGACAAGAGAGGAGGTATAGTAGTGCACAGATGTGTGCGCAATACACAAGCACGCTCTGTTTACTCTCATTAATACTGTGAGAAGGCTGTCCGACATGACCGACGAGTGATGGATGGCGGAGGACCAAAGATACTTGCCGAGGCACGGGGGTGTCATCACCAATAACTTCCTGACTCCGAGCTGTTACCGAGTACCTCCAAGACAGAAAAACTCGGAAACAAATTTCGGCCCGACCTGGGATTCGAACACGGGACCTCTTGGGTAGTGACCAGCGAACTAACTGCTACACAAACGGCAGTCAATTTAACTATAAAATCATATCAAAGTAACATAATATTCTCACTAGTCGCGCCGGACGTATGATTCAAGTAATTAACATTTATTGCAACGTTCAGTTATGTAACTTTTTCCTTCTATTTTTAATATGTGTGTGCAATGTGCATCCTTTTCTTGTGATTTAACATGATTGAATTTTCCCTGAACTTGAGCTAAGCAGGACTGAAATTGAAACACGATTTACGGCATATTTATTATACGCGTGCAATATTATATTGCTGCACATACACTTCGCTTTCAACTAAGTGTCAAGCTTGAGTCATACGTTTATATGACTTCTGTTATATTTTATTTGTTTGCATCCTAGGTTGCGTTGGCCCTAGTAAATAAGTGTTAGGTAGGTACGTACCCTCCTGGCGTACTGGATCTCGGCTGCTGGTATGTTTGCATCCCCATGTGAGTCGGTTGGAAAACTATAGGGTGGTACATCACAGGACCCGTTGCAGTGGCCGCCGTCCCAGGCATGTAAGGCTGCTGTTGCCTGTTTATATAAAAAAAAAAGTTATGTACTTCCCTAGTCTTCTCATAAAACTATTTTCGTGTAGCGGTAAATTCATATACTTACCTCGGATGCGTGTTGGGTCTCGATCCGTGCTGCGTCGCTCTGTACTGGAAGTTTGGGTACTGTGGCCTCGCTTGTGGTGTTTGGTTTTGTTGAGCCACATAGTTATGGCCAGCCTGAAATTAAAAAGAAACACGGTTACTAACGGAATAGGCATCTTATCAGCGTGAAACATGGCGCGTGTAATTAGAATGAGCAGACGACAAGCTCAGACTTGAGTTCGATTTTGAATAGCTGTTTTTACAGAAGCTATAATGTAGCCACTCAGGGAATGCTGTTATGACGTTTTCAATGTTGACAGAAAACTTAAAGAAAAACATTAGAAGTTTGACTTCTACGCATTTTGAATCAAAGTTTAAAACGTAGCATTTTCTAGCGGCTAAGAAATCAACTGAGTAGAAATTATCAATAATTTGATAATAATTGTAAAATAAATGACATGCTTTGCTCGTAATATTTTAGTAAACATTATTTGTCAATTTTACACGCTTATGCTCAGCTTAGTTTCTGTAAATATGCAGCTATATGTGTCGATTAAATGTACCGTAATAAGTCTCGAGCCTTGTCTGAACAGTGTTAACCAAATTGATTTAGAGTGTTACCATAGTTGTTTTCATGTCTTGCTGTGGTGCTGGCGGCGCTGATGGCTGCGGCGTCGGCTGGACCCGAAGCGAGCCCTGACCCGAGGACTGGGCCGCGCCGGCCGCGCTCGCCATGTAGGCGGCACCGGCCGCGCCCGAGGGGTGGTAGCAATCCACCGGTCCTGCAACCATAAGCACACAATGAACAACCATCGGTTAAACAATAACCAGCGCTACCTGTATCTAGCTGGACTACGGAGACTGAACTCACTGTGTGGTGTTGACGCCCGTGGATAACTGTGCTTGTGCTAAGGAAACAAATTGTACACGAATAATGGAACAGAAAAAAAATACTAGCAACGAAATCAATTCAGCATCTGGATGTTAACATGAAAGGGTACAGTAAACAAAAGTGTAGCTGTATAAAATAAACATAACTGTTGCCACCAGAAATGATTTTCATTACAAACGCACATAAACCGGTGACGTAAAGCGATGACAAGTACACGTAACGTATCGCAACTCGCTAGGACTTACTGGCTTGCGTTAGCAGCCTGTAATGGTGCGAAGGCAGCATACAGTTAGAGTTGGAGTAGCGGTTGGACGACTGCTCGTGCTTGAGGGAGCTCGGGTTGCTCTGCTGCGGCACATACTGCAGCGAGATATTGTTAAGGGGCTGCAAGTTGATTTGATTCGCATTCATATGCTGCGCCACTGCCGACTGAGACATATTCAATGATGTTTGTAAACTCTGCGCGACATCAATCGCACTCTGTTGTGACTGATTGCCATGGTTGACACACGCGTGCGGCAAAGAATTTATTGTGTTATTTGTTCCTCTTAGGGCCACCATTTTAATTTCATGATACAAATCTTTTAGAAATTGAACCAGCCAAATGTTGAACCATTCCCAGAAAAGTGGAGACACGATCATCGGCATAGGGTGATTCTATTAATTTATTGTATCATTTCATAATACACGAAACGCCGCAATGTTAGAGCACATGTAGTTTTGACTGAAAGCGTCTTACGTCAATATCGGTAACGCCGAAAAATAATATATTTTATGAGTTTCCACAGTATTATTCACTACACCACGTCAGATTACGAAACATTTTCACGCAGCGCATGTTGCTAAAATATTTGCAGTCCGCATTCACAATTTAAATAGTAATTTAATGCAGCATACAGAAAATCGATAAGGAAACGGCGCGCTACATCGCTCTTTGGTCGCACTGAAATTAGTACTACCGTGACACTTTTTACTTTAACACTAACAATCAACCACAATTCCAAACCGGCTATTCGCGATTTTATACTGATACTGAATTTCAGTAATTAATATCTGTATAATTTCTGAAAAACCTTCCGAGGTAAGGTAGTCCCGACTAACATGTTATTTCGACTATGTGAGAATACGGAGGGACAGAGTGTGAGAGAGAGACGAAAGTATTTTACACAGTTCAGTGCCACGATTTTGGGGCGTTCCCCGATCCCCCTAGTTACCCATGGACGCCGGATCCATTTTGAACAGTAGCAGCGACGGAGGTGCCCATGGCGAAATACATTGCCGCACAGTAAGTAACACTGTCAAGAATAAGGTGCACGCGAGCTGCAATGAATATTGTGTGTGACTATTTTGACTGTGTGCTACAATATTGCGCAGATCGCGTAGAGTCGTCGAAAATGACAAGGGGAGTACGTATCTGCGGAGGATAGGTGAGGGTTGCTAGAAGTGAAAAAATGTTGACAGCCAGTGCGACTATGGAATTGGGAATCGATAAACGTAGCTTCGATGCGACCTTGTGACGTTGTTTTCAATATTTGAAGAGGACGACAAATGCATTGTATATTGCAACATAATTAATAGCTTTTCAATGGCAATTCTATTTTTGTAACAAAGGAAATTATTAAAGAGGATTTGTAGGGGACGGTTTTTTTTTTCCAAGAAACCTTATTTTTAGGTTTCCGATTCACACACAAACAGTAAAAAACCGGTTAAGTGCGTGTCGGACCCGCGCACTGAGGGTTCCGTGCCACCCTTAACTGAATTCAGGGTCCACTTACTTTCACTTAACGAAAACATCACAATATATTTCGACAGCAAAAATAACTTTGTTTTTCATAGTGTTTGTATGAAAGACAAAGTTATATTTGCGGTTGATAAAAATGTGCAATATCTCAAAAACTACTGGTTCGATCTCCTTCAAACCAATTTTCGTTGCAAGTTTTTGTTGAGATCTACAACATATTTTTTTTTCAAAATTTTCACTTTCTTAGTTCAAAAGTTAGATGGGGGGGGACGCCCATTATACTACTTCGGAAGCGTCTATATCTCAAACCTTACACTTTTAGAAAAAATGGTTTTAGAAACCTCAACATCATTTTAAAAGACCTATCCATAGACACCCCACACGCATAGGTTTGAGTAAAAAAAAATTTTAGGTTTTAGTTTCATGTATGGGAGCCTCCCTTAAATATTATTTTTTCTTACTTTTTGTATCTGAATCGGAAAGCAGTAAACAAAATACACCTACCTACCAAGTTTCAGCTATGTGATGCTTATAGTTTCAGAATAAAGTGGCTGTGACATACGGACGGACAGACCGACAGACAGACAGACAGACAGACAGACTTGACGAAACTATAAGGGTTCCGTTTTTTGCCATTCGGCTACGGAACCCTAAAAAATACATTTAAGGGACTCCCAATACATGAAACTAAAACCTAAAAAAATTTGAAAAAAATATATAATGTAGGTAGATCTCAACAAAAACTTTCAACGAAAATAGTTTGAATGAGATCGAACCAGTAGTTTTTGAGATATTGCACATTTTCATTAACTGCAAATATAACTTTGTCCTTCATACAAACACTATGAAAAACAAACTTATTTTTGGTGACAAGAAATATTGTGATATTTTCGGTATGTGGAAGTAATTGGACCGCGAATTCAAGTAAGAGTGTCACGGAACCCTCAGTGGGTGGGTCCGACTCGCAATTGGCCGGTTTTTTGTATCTATCGTTTTTGCACACGGATTTTGATGTGTCCATCCTAAATGATGTGTCCATGCTGGAACTTACTTAGTAAATCAGATATATTTCGTGAGTGCATAAGCATTCCCGAAAATATCCCGTTTACAAAAGAGTAGATTTCTGTGGAAATAAAAATATTGTGGGATCAAAAGTAGTTGGCGAAGACTTTGTAGACGGCGCGGGACGGACTTGTGCGATTAGATATGCAAGGCATATTGAGGACTCAATTGATAATAAATAAAGTAAGTATTTATCAATAATTGCAACATAAAAATACAATGCAGAGTGGGCAAGGTACTCATTCTTTTGATTGTATACTGGTAGCTAAGACAATCACGTATTAATTTTAATTACCTACTTATTTTATTAGGAAGGTATAATTTCGTAGACGTTTTTATAAGTCTAGAATACACTTCAATCTACAATTAGATATTTTTAACTTAGTTTTTAGGGTTCAGGGTTCCTCAAAGAGTACCTACAAACGGGACCCTATTACTGAGACTTCGCTGTCTGTCTGTCCGTCCCCAGGGTGGTATCTCAAGAAACGCGATATTTGGACTGGAATTTTTACAAATTATGATGTATTTCTACACACACACACACACACACATTAACAATTCGTATTATCATTACTAAATATAATTTAAAAGTAGTAGTAGTTTTTGGCACTTATTTTCATAAATAAAGATTTTTATTTATCTTTTTAACCTTAAGTTATACTAGCGGTGCCGGCAAAATTCACTTTTGCCCCTATGTTCTGTTATATTCGGGGCAACTCGGGCTATTCGGAAGATAAAACTTTATCTTAGTAGAGTTAATCCAGTAAAGTTACACATTTGCGCTTGCGTTAAATTCGGTAGATCTGATTTATTGCACACTCCTTGATGATGATGGCCCAATGATTACTACAAATAACCAAGTAATTTTTATGTTTTTACAGACTGGCAATAATTAGTGGTTTTTCGTAGTCCCGCAGTTATAAAGAAGACTAAAGTGCTAGACTAAACGGTATAAATATGACACTATTTTAAATTGGAACTTGCAGTAATCATTGGGCCATCGTCTTAAGGTGCGTTGGTGGTTTTCTACAGCGTTTTGACGAGCATATTACGCAGATTTTAGAACACAAAGCGAAACATGCTCGATGCGTAACACGCTCGATGCGAATGTTACATTACACCTCGTTACATTGGTACTGACCAACGACTCCTGTAAAGGTGGTACCTAGTACCTACTAACCTTTAAAGGAGTGTACCAAAATGATCAGATCAGATCATATGTACTAGATTTAACGCTAGTCTCCCATACATCTCGTCGACAAATTTACTGGACTAAGTCCGAAAACACAACCTTTGTGCATTAGAATTGGAATACTTATTTCTTTAAATTAGCATTTACGATTTTAAAATTGACAATTACAAAGCGAGTTTTCGATAGGCACATTCGTCTTGTAAATTTTCTTCTCCACCTACAGGCTACGAAATTCAGCTGTTTAAATTAGATTTTACAAAAATATTTAATAACAATTTTTTTATATAAAAAATACTTTAAAAGACCATTGTATTAGATGGCCCAATTATTATTAAGTTTGATAAATAAAACAGGTCTTGTAAACCGTTATCATTTGTGAAAATTGCATTATTTTCACTGAACTATGACGAACCGAAAATTGTACGACTTTTAATTAAAAATATTTTGGCATATAATAAACCATAATGAATGTGACGTATTTACAGTTACAGGATTGTCCTTAATTTTTGGACACCCTGTATAAATTTTGATATAAGATCCAAGTCTTCATTTTACGTAATGTCACACCCCGGACACTCGGAAGAAACTTTTCATTTTGGCCATACATTGACAGACGGCGTGTTGCACAGACGCTGCGTTTGTGTGCGTGCTATAAGGGTTGACAAAGTCTATTACGCCGGTCATAGCATTTTTCACTTAATTAAACAGATACCTAAATAACGTAATTTACTTTAATTTAGTATACAACGTAACAAGTACTCATTTCCGTAATGTCATATTCACGTGGTATCGTGGAGAAATAAAAATATAGTATCTACCTTAGCAACACCTAATTTCACTGATCACATAAATATTACAATTAAAATTTCTTAAATACACATAATTCTAAAGAATGTTACCTTTACCTAACGTTTTTAAAGTTGTTCACTGTAACTGAATAGTTAGAATAGGTTAGTTATGGTTGCATATTTTGTATAAGTTATTTACTGTCTCTCATCTTTTGGGAAACGAAAAAAGCTTAAATAGGAGTCATTTCTCGAGGAAGAAAGAAACCCGTACACTTCACAGTACTTAGGCATCTCTCGTACACAAAACTTTGTACTTCCGTTAACGTCGCAAACATGCGCGTGCCATGCGAGCTAGGCGGTCCCCTAATGAGAACCCTAATTCCGGCGCGATAGTGAGGTAAGTCAGACTAGGGAGGGGAGGTGAGTGGCCGTTCTGTATGTAGTACTATTATATATTCTGTGGTAATGTTATAGGGTAACCCAACGTACTGACAAGGATTTATAGGCGACATGAAGACTAGCGATTTTTAAACTAATAAAATCTGTTACAGGAGGCCTACTACGAAAAACGCAATCCGTCAATACGTCTATCGTTTTGCGGTAAAATGCTTCGGATCCGCAAAACGATGATCGTATTGACGATTTCGTTTTTCATAGTAAGCCCTCTGTATCGTAGACACAACCGGTTGCAGCCGCGTTATTTAGGAACGAGAAGGGGAAGACAGCTTATTGAATTTATTACTCAATTAGTAAAATTAAACATAATTAAGGTAATTAATATGTCAGTAGGCCTGAACTCCAAAGCGTTAGGTGTGTTCTCTGGATTCAATAACCAGACCGATCATACAATTACTGAACCAATATAGGTACTGCTGCGAACGGAAACTTTTTTTGCAATACGCGAAAACATTTTAATCATCTGTACTGTATAATAACAACACTAACCTAAAATAATGTCTGAATAAATTCTAGCAATATACTGAAATTATATTAAGAAACACATATAATAATTTATAATTTAAATAAATAATAATAACAAACGTCAGCATTAAGCTGTTTAAGAAGTGCTGACTTACCTGCATGGTTATCGTCAAACAACTACGTACGACAGAAATATTTTTAAGTATCCTTTTAGGTATTTTATAACACACAATGATGCATTCAGATGAAGAAATTGGTACTTTGCTCTCTATAGTACTAAGGCTAAGTGCGCCTTCACATTAGAGCGACACCAGTGCGGCAGCAGCGGATGCCCATACATGTCGCGCGACAGTCGCGCTGCTAAAGTCGCCTATAGGTAGACCATGAAATTAAGACCTGGCCTGCGGGGCAAAGGGGTGCGGGGGGAGACTAGAGCGCGGTTAGTGAGCGGCGCGGGCGGGTGTTTCCGCGCCGCCCGCACCTCTTGCGCGACCCGCTATCGCCTCCCCCCACGCCCCTGTACCCCGCAGGCGAAGTCTCAAGGCTTCGGCAGACCAAACGCGGGGCAGTTGAAGCGCTGTTTGAATGCGGGCCCGCGCAAGTTGTAATACAAGAAACTCCTTGAAGTATGTCACACCAAATTTGAACGCGGGCCCGCGCTGTAACCGCGCCGCGCCGCGCCGCTCTGCAACTGCCGGACGACAGACCGGCGGCGCGGGAGCGGGGCAGAAGCAGCGCGTGCGCGGCGCGAGCGCGGGCCCGCGCTGTTGTATTACTATGGCGGCCATATTAGCCCGACTCACCGGAGGCAGGGCGGTAGCAGCGCGGCGCAGCGGTTGACGAATATTGTATTTTTTTACAACCGCATGATGGAAACGAATGAAAAACTAGTGCGTACAAATAAATGTTTATATGATTTTAAAGATAAATTTTATAGAAACACAACATACAAGCTGCGATTGTGGGAGAAAATTGCACTGAAACTAAATATGACTAGTAAGTAAAACTGCCTGCCTAACCCGTCATACTGAACGCGGTTTAAACGCGGGGCCCGCGTTGCAACTGCTTTAAAACTGCCGCTGCCTTCAGTGTGCCTACTGCCGCGCTGCAACTGACCCGCACTGCTTCTGACCCGCGTTCGGTCTGCCGAAGCCTTCAATGAAGCGGTTTACCTATAAATGTGAAAGCGCTCTAAAAGGTTGTTGTCAGCATAATGATATTTCTTAAATTAAGGACAAAGCTACGATACTCAAAATAAAATCCTTGACAAACAAACAAGCGAAGCAAGTTATGAAATAACAAAAATAAAAAATAGTATAATAATAATAATAATAAAACTCGTAAAATAAATCAAGTAAGCCAACATAAAGCAAGTTAATTCAATACATGTACACCAAATACTAGATAATTATTTGTATTATTTATTTTGATACAGCATAGCAAGAGCTGAAATAAAGGAAAAAGTACTTCGGAATTGCAAGACTTACAAATGAAGGGATTAATACAAAAAAGCAATTTTAGGTGAACATTAGACAACTTAAGATGTCCCAAAAATTGTGTTAAGTCAAAGCCCAGAGGTCATCACTAGGGCTACCTGAATCACCCCTGTGTATTTGGTGTTTTTTCCGTGTTCAATTCAATTCAATATATTATTTTTAAGGTTAGGTTAAATTAGAGCTATGGATGTGTGTTCTGACAATTATGTTATTTTTACTCTTTCAATCTTTTAAACGCACAACATTTGGACACAAAAATACAGGTTTCAATTTATGGAATATGTGTTGGTTTGATTCCGGATAATACAAAGCAATTCTTTAGTTTCATTACCTCTTTCGGTCATAAATGAAGTATCTTTTTTTTTATAAAATTTCCTAGCTTTAGAATTTGAACTAAATTTTCTACCTAGCATTCATATTCAAATATGCCAGAAATGCTAAAAAGAGAAAGTACTTGGTTTTTCATATAAAAATAAGAACTGCATTCAAATATTATTGAAATAACAATTAGATTCCCTGGAAATTGATCCTACTCAAATGCCAAACAATTGCACCATGTATTTATATGGCACCAATCTTTAGTCTTTCATAAGAAACAAACTTGTAGATACTTGGTATCTTATATTAAAGAAACATTATGAAATAAAGCCAAATTCATAAACAAGATGAGCATTTCTGCCTTCAAATCATAGATTACAGTGATTTACTGTATTTATTGCCACTTGCAAAATATACCCATTTAAGTATGTTTTGCAAGTATGGTTCTAATGAATGATTCAGCACATTGATAGGTGCCCCAAAAATGCAGGGAGTCATAAATTTTACTAGTTTTGGTTCGAGTCCCGCAAATATCTCACACATTCCCAAAAATCATTGAATGCTGTGATTTTTATGATAAATAAAAGCATGTTTAATTTAGCAGAACTTTCTATTTTCATTCAGTATTTAGTGCTTCTCCAGGAATCCACCTGTATTTTTTTCACCAAAGAGACATAATGAACAACATAAAATAAAATTTTGATTAGATTTATTTCGCTAAATAATAAAAACAGTCGCATTTGCTCTATAAAGCGTCTCCATGAAAGCATATATCTAAATGGTTAACCTCAGCTTATCATTATTTTATTACTGAACACTGTTTCTTATTTATTTATAGTAATAAATAGGAGGCTGGCATTTGGACGATTTTGCAATTCCATTGAGAAGTTTTATAATTGTTTATAAATTAGGATTTACAAAACTTGTTCTACGGAACCTCATTATCTGTTGTAATTAAATCGCATGATAGATGACCCAAGATGAATGGATCACACAAGAATATTTTGACTACCTATTATAGTAAAGTATTTTTGACACCTGAGATTAGTATTGTCCGAGTGATTCAAACATATAATTTTTTTTTATAACACAGGCTTTTAAGGCTTTGACTGCCACAAAACTAGACACAATAGAAAAATATTGTTTAGGAGTCACCGGTCACTACCATGACGCTCATTGTGATAAATATCTGCATTAGTAAGTGCACCACATTATTTTTCAATATTACTTATGATTTCCTCCAACTTTCACAAAGAAACAATCTCATTAATATCCTAATGTCCTATTAGAATTACTCACTCTAATTTCTTAGATATGATCACACTAGATATGAGTGCTTCTTAAGTGAAATCATAGTGAATCTTCAATGATTCAATGAATCATTAAAATCTTAATGTTATTCTAACAATGGCATATTGGCACTGTTTAACAATGAAAAATTGAGGTATAATGTATGGTATTAGTGGATAAAAGACAAAATTGCTGCACCTTATTAACTACTTCTCTGAAAAAGCAAATTACCACAATGGTACTTTGTCACTGGCACTTAGCTAACTAGTAAACAAGTGACAACTGAACTTACTTCTTGTTGTTGTTTTGTTGTCATGTTATTTTATCCAATGCAGTGTGAAAGTATGTATGAAAATTGGTCAATAAGAATAGAAACATACAGATACAAGTGAATACTGAGTATGACTGAACTTAATGAATTAAATATAGGTTAAAAATTTATATGAGAAATACGACATTCATACAATTAATTCAGATATCATTGGTATTTGATAACTTGAAATCAAAATATCCAAATCCACAATGCTAGAGCATTATCTTTTTTAAACAGTACAATAAAAATATATTTGTATGTATACAATATTAAAAACTATTCTCTGAATTTGTTTATGTCCCTAGCTAACCACATTAGTTTATTTATTCAGAAGATATTTTGATAAGGCATGACTGGTCTGTACACAGCCATTACCTAAGACAGTCAACAAGGAGATTGAGAATGTAAGCAAAATATATTTAATAGGTATATGAAGCTAAATTTTAATTAAAATAAAATAATGGACACTATCAAAGAATGTTATATCTAACCTGGGAAATTGGCTTTAACTCATTCTTTTCTCTTCATTCAAATTCTGAAGTTTAAAGACATTTGAAAAGTTGGCCTAAAAACTTTATTTCAATTTCAAGGTGTCCATGAGTTAATGAGTTTGGGCTGGACTTGAGGTACACATATTTTAAAACCTTTCTAATTTAACAAGCATACAAATTTAATATAGGCAAAACAGTGTTATAAGAGTGAACCTGGTGAAAAAAACACAATACTTATTTTCAATTTCACCATATTCTGGGAAAAGACACTTGTTGCACATGAAAAATACCTCTGTAAAGAGTTATTGCATGTGTGATGTGGTATAATAAAATACAAATGTGTTCAAATAATCAGAACAATATTTTAATACACCTCTATGCAAGATGGCTAGGATAAAATACACTAACACACATACAGTTCTAGAAGAAGGTGTTGCCTTGTGTGTGATGTTGATAAATAACCTAACAATGGAAAATAAAACATGTATTGTCAAGCTTTGTCTGCAGTAGGGACTTCTCAAAAGACATTTGACTGTTCCAGTACTAAGGTCATCAAGCTTTCACATAAAACACAGAAAGTCGCATGATTCAATAGTAGCTAGCAACAAACAATGAATGTATAGAGTATGACTAGACTTTTCCTTAGAAATTAAAGTGATAGGAATGGATGGTTATCTGTCCATCAACCATCTAATAAGTACACTACTAGGAAAGTTATAACAACAATTCATCAACACACGGCTATTCGCAAATGCGGCACAACCAGATGCTGAAGTGGCATATATTACGTAAATATAATGATAAAACTATGATAAACACAAAATTGTAAAGGATACGGTCCGGGCCCGCGTTGACTCGGCGCCAACGGCACCTGATTCCCGTTGCCGCTCATATTCTAGGCAGCATAGGTATCGGGACACGTACACCACTCAAGGTGGCACGTAAAATCGCCCTAACCGATTGTAGGACACATCCGGCACAGGTAGATGATATACCGACGTCAGATTGACAAGTCACACGTTTTAATTTATTCCTTTTGAAAACAACGTTTCTAGCAAAAACATTGTACACCACTGGCAAAGTCACAATATATATTTCCAGGAGAATTATATAGCATCACTGGGAATGGGATCCAGTCACTAAACAAACGACAGTACAAAATGGCGGATGTTAACCAATAAACAAACGTGACTGTCACTGATAGAGTCCTCAATTTTAATAATCACTTAATTTTAACTTTGTAACTATTGTATTTATTCGTTTTAAATAAGAATAAAAAATGTAAAAATATTTTCTCTGCTTTAACAATATTAGTACATTATTTTAAAATCTTAAAACTGTCATTCGATCGTTCACGTCTACTCACGTCACGCATGCAATGCTTTGCAAGTTTTTTTTATGTAATAGCGAAGTAGAGCTGTGACTACTACTTGTTAACAGAATCGCATAATCGATTTTGTCTATGGTCGTTTTGGCCACGTGAGGAAAAGTAAGTAGCAGAATTTAAATGCCTGTAGCCATCCTCTATGATGCTCATCAAACACAAATTCAGGGCCAGACATAAATGCTAAATTTACAAAACTTATCTGAAGAATGACTGCATGGGCGCCGCGATCGAAAAAGATTGCCGCTTTTACAAAAATAGTACCGTTTTTCCCCCGAAGGGTAAAAAACGGATATTTTGGGTCTAGCCAAGGCTTGACCCTCGGAGATTACACCTTACCTTTCATCAACGTATAAACGACCTAAATGCTCCATAGCACCTGCCCACGCGCGGCCATAGACTATGACAGGATACGGCGGCGCGGGTGCAGCGGGGGGAAGTACGTTTCTTGAGCCGCGAGGCGCTGGCGATATTCAGTGCCTGACCGAGGGGAACCAGAGGCGGCAAGGCCTGACTCGGGTCAAGCCTTGGCTAGACCCAAAATATCCGTTTTTTACCCTTCGGGGGAAAAACGGTACTATTTTAGGTCTGCCTTCGGCTTGACCCTCGGAGAAGTGTTTGGTTTCTGCCGGCTCAAGAAGCGCACTGTGATAGAAAGTGGAACTGAAGAGGTTTATAAGAAAAAAAAAAAAATAAAAGTACCCAGTTACACATAAGTTAAGAGATCCTTTAAAGTTAAAATTAAGGAGGTAACAACTATTCAGTAATGTTATTAAAACATAAATAAAATGTTAACACTTACTGTCAGGTATTCACGAGTAAGTTTATCGACATGATCAAATAAATAACAGAACATCTCCTGAAGTTCCGGCTAGACTGCTGAAGGCTCAAGCTTATGCTTATAAAGTGAGGCCGTACATTCAAAAATCTATTTTAAACGCTGCTCGAGTCTAGCCTGCAAGCACTGGCCTTGATGCTGAAGATGGTTTCGAAGAACATTCCTCTTTTTTTCATGCAACCAGCCTGACTAAATTTGTCAAATCATGTCTTGGAATCGAAACCAGCCACTAGAAAAAGGAGTCCTCTGGGTTCCTTATCATATTTCTACTCAAGGAAAGTATTACAAGCAAGGTCACGAAACGTAAAAGTTAGGACAATATGTCGTCTTTGGAAGAGAAGGTTTGCCAACGCCCCAACATCGCATACCGCCAATTTATGAATGTGTGCCCTTGGGGCAGGATCATAAGAAGCATAAAGCTAGACTTTCTTAATAGCCTTTGTTCATTGGTCCCAGATGATTATTGTTGAGACTTCATAGTTGAATGAAGCTCTCTGAGCAGGCTGTACTAATGTGACCTTTTTCTCAACCAGGTCTTCCACCCCGGACCTTCCAAGCCTCCAGAATTAATTTGTCTACTTAAGGAGGCGGTCGACCTGTTGCCAAATCCATTAGGTGGTGATGAAGATTCCGTATTTCGAATGGATGAATGAATGCTGTCTTCGCTCTCGACTTGAGATTGGGTCTCTAGAAAACTTTGTCCCACTGAGGGACAATGAGAATGAAGTTTCCTGTTGCAGAGTTCAGGTAGCTTAGTAGTCTCGGTATCAGTTGTTGATGGGGGAAAAACCCAAGCTAGATGGTAGTTCCAAGGACGACCTAAGGCGTTGATATAAAGTGCTTCTGGGTCCGTTAAGTCGTTGCTGCCATAGGGCACTACCGCTGCCGATGGCCTGGATGCGAAAAGGTCGATTTCAGGAATTTCTCACTTTTTGTACAGCATGTCTTTCACATTTTGTGAGAGACACCAATCTGGAGGTGCTCGATCCCTAGATAGATGGTCGGCGATCGCATTGAGGCGCCCCGGCAGTGTGGTTCCAAGGTGATGGTAGTGCATGACAGAGCTGTAGTAGTTCTCTGGTCATTTCAGGGAGCGGTTGAGACTTTGTCCCTCCTTCTTTTCTTATGTAAGCTGTGACCGTCCGATTGTCTGTCTGCAGCTGGATTATGTGATTTTAGAGACGCTGCGTTGGTCTTTATAGAACACAATACAGCCCAAAGCTCCTTTCCATTGGAGTGCCAATTAAATTGGTCCACGTTCCATTGCTGCGAAAACTGACTGTCGTTGAGAACTGCTCCCCAACCCCAATCGGACGCGTCGGTTATTAGAAATGACCTGTTTCCCGTCAGCCAAATCTTTGTATCCAGATCAATGTTGTCTAACCACCAGAGAAGATTGTCTAACGCTCTTTGAGGTACCTTGTAGTTTTTCTTTGAGAACTGAGGTATGCCATTGCTGGCAATTTGGATTCTTCGACAATGGAGGCGACCGAGATGGACCACAAATGAGGCAAAATTCAGTCTTCCTATTAATGATTTCGCCTTAATCCAATTCCAGACATCCTTATGTAGGGATTTTTTGATTTGGTGATGGATTCTGTTTAACTACTCGGAGGACAGATGTTTCAGAATCCTCTTGGCATCCCAAAATATACCCAAGTATTCTAGCCTTTGAGTCGGCGAAGCTGAAGTCTTTTCAATGTTTACGACGAAGCCTAAGTCCCTAAGGAGACGTTGTTTTGTTGAGTTGTTTTAGGAGGACTGGGTCTTGGTTGGCTATTAGGAAATTGTCTAGGAAGACGACTACTCTGATCCCTTCTGCTCTTAGTAACTCCGCTATCCAGTTTGTGATTCGAGAAAATACTAAGGGGGGCTGTTCAAATTCCGAATGAAAGGCATGTCATATGATACAATTACAAATATGATTTTTGTAGCAAAACGCTAGAAAGCGTGTGTGGTTTTCCTGGACAGGCACATGGAAGTAAGCGTTTTTTAAGTCGCTTTCATCAGGTTTCAATTTTCCTGAACAAAATTAGGAATGTGTCTGTGGTTAATCAGACGAAATGGTTTTTGGTTACAAAGACTCGTTCAGCCTTTAAAGGTTCAACACCGGTCTTTTCGTTCCATTTTCTTTCCGGATTAGGAAAACTGTCGATATGAAGCGACAGAAAGGTGCATTTTTGAACAGATCCACCATGCAGCATCTTTTCTATTGCTCTGTCCATGTCTGGAGAGGCTTTGGTTTGCAGCTTCGCGGATATTGAGCCCGAAAGCCTGATAAGCTGTGGAACTGCCACGAATGGAATTCGGTAGTCTTTTATTGTATCCATTATGTACTGAGGTGCCCCTTTTTCTTGCCATTTTGCGTAATTTCTTGACTGACCTGCTTGATAATTCAGGTAGTAAGAATTGTCACCCATTTGGTTTCGAAGTGAAGGCTGGCTTTTATTTTGGTGTCTATTTGAATCATTCTTCTTTCGGATTGGTAGTCTGTTGTCTTTCCCGTCTAGAGGATACTGGCGTTGAAGTTTAGACGCCTTTTGATTACGTAAGATCCGTTGTAGAAGCAACTCTATGTTTGATGAACGATGTTAGAGCTCGGCCACAGCATTCTGCGTGGCTTCAAGCCTTCTCTGCTTTGCCCGATCTCTTAAAATAGACGAGGTCTTTCTCTTTCTTCCTCTGACATTCTCCTTCTCTCTTAAAGCCGTGTTGATTGATTCTCTTGAAATAATTGGGTCTTTCATAATAATATACTCTATAGCTTTGTTAAATAATTCGTATTGAATTGCGGTGCCTCGTATTCTCGTTCTGGTCGCCACTGGATGGATCATCAAGGCCCTTGTAAAGGGCCAATCAAGCAGTTTCAGCTTTAGTTTCTGGTAAGCTTTTTCTGATAAGTATACCGCCTCCGGTTGCATGATTAGTTAGGACTAAGTCCAGCATTGGAAGCGCAAATTGAAGTATGTTTAAGCTAACTGCGTCTAATTCAAGATCCTCCCTAGGGAGATTGATCACTTTCTAATTCCTCCAATGTAGCGTTATCGTTGTCAGCTCTCTTTTCTGTGGCTTTCGCTAGTTGGCCTAGCAGTATGAAATTCCCTCCCATCGCCATCCCTGTAGAAGAACAGGTTGAGATGACTAACAGGACCTGGGACCAATTTTAGATTATAACGATAATCTGACAGTGTGTTCCGTTCGACGATCCCAAGATTTATTTAACTATGAGCCCAAGTTGAGACGTCCGACGGCCCAATAGTGTCCGTCCGGCGGCCGCCAGGTTCAGGGCTAGCCAACAGTCGAGTTAGTCTGTCTATAGATTTTGGTCTGTCCGAAGGCCCAAAATCGTCCGACCTCACAAGTTGGGGTCTTTTGACGGTCCCATAGTATCCGTCTCACTATCCTGTAGTGCCGTCTATAGGTCTGGCTTAAGGTTTTTTTTTTTTTTTTTTTTTAGCCGCAGGTTTCGACTGCCTTAAGGCCCCTACCCGACGGAGTTAGGGTGTCTAACGGCTCTAATATGTCCGACCGACGGCTCGGAGCTGGAGGCCATCCCACAGCCCTGAGTTCGAGGCCATCCGAAGCAGCCAAAATTCAAAATAGTCCTCAAATATGTTCGTACGACGGCTCCAAGTTGGAGGCCGCCACACGGTCTTGAGTTGGGGGTCGGTTTCGTTATTATAAGGCTCCTATTTAGAGGCCGTCCGAAGAAAACAATATTCGAAGTCGTCCCCCACGTCTCGAATATAGTCAGTCATCCGATGGCTCCGAGTTGGAGGCCGTCTGGCGACGGCTCCTAGTTGGAGACTGACCGATAGCTCCAAGTTGGAGGCCATCCCATGGTTTCGACTTGGGGGTCCGTTCAGAGGCTCTGACTTAGAGGCCGTCCGATGGCACCAGTATTCGACATATGTTCATCAGACGGCTCTGAGTTGGAGGCCGTCCGACGTCTGGAGGCTGGCCGACCAGCTCCAAGTTCGAGACCGTCCCATGGTCCCGAGTTGGGGGTCCGTTCGGAGGCTCTGAGACAGAGGCCGCCCGAAGGCACCAAGATTTAAAGTCGTCTGAGCGGCTCAGATATGTTCGCCCAACAGCTCCGAGTTGTAGGCCGTCCGACGACGGCTCCTAGTTGGAGGCCGTACTTCGGCTCGTAGTTGGAGTCTGTTCGAAGGCTCTAGGTTAGAGGCCGTCCGAAGGCTCCAGGATTTGGGCCGTTTCACTGGTGGCTCCGATTTGTCCTGAAGGTTTTGTGCCAGCCAGGGCTAAACAAGACCAGTTAGAACGATTGGGTTTCCATCGGCCGTGGAGTGGAATCTGATGACCGAAATCAGGTATACGGCAGGTCATAACTAGAGCCCGTTGCCATAATGGAAGGTACGCTAGCCGTGAAAACATGGCGTCCTACGGTCGCGTCCTTAGTTTCAATTATAACCTATCACACAAGATAAATACAATAAAAACAAAACTCTCGGATTGAGCTCCGAACTAAGAGATGATTTATGAAAATCATCTTAACTGCAAATGTGATAATTAAGATAGGTAATTAATTAACGACACAATACACAATTAAAGGATCTCAAAATTAATTGGGTACTTACCTGAGGGTGTACGCCAATTTACAATAATGTCGAGCCAACTTAAAGTTCGGCTCTCGAACAGTAACACTGTTAGACATTATAAATATTATCGAAATTTATGGAGCACTAGGTGTTCACACGCGATCAAAGAAAAGCGCACTGAATATCGCCAGCGCCTCGCGGCTCAAGAAACGTACTTCCCCCCGCTGCACCCGCGCCGCCGTATCCTGTCATAGTCTATGGCCGCGCGTGGGCAGGTGCTATGGAGCATTTAGGTCGTTTATACGTTGATGAAAGGTAAGGTGTAATCTCCGAGGGTCAAGCCGAAGGCAGACCTAAAATAAACACTTCTGTTTTTTTTATTCTTCTTCACTTCTGTATTTCTCCGTAACTATCGTGTGGTGCCCAGAGATGGGCGTCTTGGAAAGATTCTATGTTCCCACCCGTGGAAACTTTCTAATATAGAAATTTATGTGGAAATATTCATTTTTCAAAGTGATAATGAGGTGAATGTGTTAGTAAGCTTTATTTATGGGAGTCTTTTGTTTATCTAAATTTATAGGTACTGTTCCCTTCTTTTATCTCTTTAAATATGGCAAGGATGCAAAGTCACACCGTGTATATTATACGTATTAATATAACGATATGTTTTATATCCCCAGATATATCTTTCACCCGTTCACACCATTGGATATATATTTTCGTAGTTTGGTACATATTTTCATAGTTTCGTTTGTATGGAATTGTTCACCCACCACCGCAGGGGGTGGAGGGGCGTGCAGGCGTCGGAAAAAAAATATATTAATCTCGAATCGCTCCAAAACATTTATTATAGCTCGGGATATAAAATAATACATTTCTCAGTGAGAAGGGTTCCATTGTAAACTATAGTGAGATAGGTGAGCGATATCGGGTACATCTCGCTGTATTTATATACTTTTCAAAAAAAAGTGAATAGGCACCTTTACAATGTCTTGAAATAACAAAAAAACAACTTTTTTCATAACTAAAAAATCAATTTTATTTTGAAGACGAATTCTATGATGATTATTTCGTTTTTGAACTACAAAAAGATTGTAATATATTTTAAAAATAATCTTCAGGGTACCATACTAAAATCTATCGATAACTTCCAATACAAAACCGGAAGCAAACACAACACTAAATTACAATGTGACAGCTGACAACAAGCCCGTGCGTTCATTAAAAAGCGCGGGAAACGAGAAGAGGAAGATGGACTTTATATCTTCATTTTATTAGTTGGTTTTTTTTGAGTAAATTACATTGAACTACTATTACTACGTATGGAAATGACATCCCGAAGGAACCTCGTGCGCGATGAGTTGATGGTCACAGACCATCAACGCATGCGCGGTATCACAGTCACTCACTCCCGCTCGTAGCGTTAACCAATGTGACATTTGGTCAATTAATTTGTCAAAATGCCGTCTTGCGTTTTTAAAACATGCAAAAATAAAACCAACAGGAATCAAAACGATACCGGCGTTACTTACCATCGGTAGGAAATTAAAATGTCAACTTAAACCAACATAAATATTTTTTCAAAATGTTTTAACCTCCTAAGACCCCGCGTACAAAATTAAAGACAAAATAAAATACCTTAGTCAGACCCAGCTTCGTAATAAAGTTTGTAGTACTTGCCGCCCACGGTACAATTTTTTGTACATATTCTTTAAACTCTTTTATTTTTTTACCAATCTGTCCGCGACTAGTTTCAAATGTTAAAATGACTTAAGTAGTCTATATTGCCTATATTGTCAATGCCGCTAACCAAAACAAAATCGAACTTTCAAAACCAGCTGCAACAAAAGAGGAGACATGCCGCGGCCTTGTGCTAGAAGTAAGTTGAATCTGAAAATACTAGTATAATCACTTCTTTTCTCACTTTACTGTTAATGTTATTTTAAATTTTAAGGTATAAATAGTACACTCTTTTAATAAATTTCGTAAAAGTATTAATCATTGCTGATTTACAAAGTCGTAAATTCTTTTGTGCAATTTTTTGTACATTGGTTTGCAGTATCAAACATTCGTTCTCTGTATATATATGTTTTTTTCTTTTAGATCTTACTGAAAATAGCATCAATGATTTAGAATACGACTCAAACACGGAAGAGGACAATTTTTACCCGACTACGGCGAAGCAAAAAGAAGGGGTTATGGTTTTGACAACCATACAGGATGTATGTATGTATGTGGGTATAGATGTTCATCTGTTCCCTCATAACTACTAAACTATTTATCATAATTAGACAAATTAGGAAGCCTTGGAAGCCTCTTGATTGTCCGCTGGTTATAGGCTACATAAAGTTACGTTTAATTGACTGCAGCGCTCTTTAGGAGGCTTAAAGTAAAGAACAACATAAAATTTTACGGTGTCGTTATGAAAGAGCTCTTTTAGCACATTTTAAATATGTAAACAATTTTAGACTGAAGGATTTCGTCCTGTTTCTGTATTTTTTTTTAATATTTCATTAATAAATCTTCAAATGTATACTATCATTTTTTATTTTCTCCGCAATGTTAAGACCCAATGTTCAATATTTTGTACAAAAGATAGAACGATGTAAGTTAACCAAAAATGGCCCTTCGATACCTAGTAATATGGTCAATATACTCTTGAAGTTCATCGAGGCATAGCTTCAAATTTTTGAAGTTTTGTGTCTCTGGGTCTGACAGCAATAAATTAATATGTGCATAATTTTGTACAGTGGGTTTTTTACGACTACCTAGTTATTTTAAGTCTGGGTCTTAGGAGGTTAAATGTTTTGTATGAAATTGCCGCCATTTTATTCGAAAATCAAAGATTATAAAAAGTGACACGCACAGAATGGAAAAGTAGGTAGGTAATAAATAGAGGCTAAACAATGCGATGTTGTGATATATCTTTTAAGGTGTTTTGCATTGGTAGTTGTATTTTTCTAGAATTATCTCATATGAAAAATTAAAATGATAAAAATCATGATAAAAAAATAGTAAATATCATTTGAGTTTTTGACCTACAGATTTTTATTCACTAAACTTTTATTTATTTAGCTCTTTTAAATAACTATTGATCAAAGTAAGTAACGATTAAAACGTTTTAATAAAATAATATTCATTCAATACAATTAAGTTAAGTAGGCACAAAGTCTGTGTCACTTCTGCGGTTTCATATTCAAAATTCAAAATTTATGGAATACGTCAGTCTGTTGACAGTTCACGTCCAAAAAATGCGCACATTTTTTGCTTGGCATAGCGTCTCTATACGTAGTAGTAACAGCTCACTGTAGTGTATTCATTCTAGATTTCAATGTATGGGCGAAACGGCAAAATTCATAATTTTAGTTTGTTGCTGCTGTGTTATAGCTCCAAGTGAGAACATTATAAAACACAACTCTCCCACCCCCCCAACCCGCCGCTTCACCCCTCCCCCCCCCCTTGATAAAGGTCCCAAATTTCATATTTCCTCTATTTTCAGGAAAACTATACAAGCTAGGACAAAATGGTCAAGGACTAAATTATTTGTCAATAAATTACCTACAAATAAGTATTAACATTCATTTTGATACGAGTTATGGTTTTTAAGCTATGGAGCATCAAAGAGTACTAAAAATGTTCGCTTAGCAGAAATACAACATTTAACACAAAATAAACAATACAATTTATAAATTTTCACAAGAAATGCGTTTCTGTAGTACTTACTTATCTAAAACAAATCAGTATCGTCACTGTTATCTTCTAAAGGTTTGTCGAATCTACTAAGGCCCCAATGTATGCATATGGTAGAACAACGGAATGCACCTTTAACACATCCACACATTTTTCTGTAGCCATTTTTGCAGCTGCATGATATTGTTTTCAGTATCAACTGTAGAGCTTGATCAAAGTATGCATTGAATGCTGACAAGCTGAAGAAGGTGATCTTTTCATAATAACACCGTATTGTTCTTGAGAGTTGGTCAAAAGGTGAAGTTGAAGTACCAAAATGTTTCGTAACATGATTATACTTTTTTAGGTTTGCTTTGCCCCATACTATGCAAGAATATATGTTTCTCCTGCCTTTTTACCTCCTCGCGTTAGGCATCAGGAGTTATTGTATTGCAAGTCGATGTTATATGTTATTGAAAAGACTGAACCTTTCCTGTGCCTTAGAATGCCGATATTATGTAGTACGTCGAAAAGACATTGTCGTAGTGGTTGGGCAAGACATTGATCTGTTGGTTCTTTTACTGGGACTGACTCCACCACGTAAGAATATATTCTACTACATCGGCATTCTACAACAAAGGAAAGGTTTAGTCTTTCCTGTTTGGTAAAAAGACCGACTTGCAAGATACAATAAACGTTTTAAATAACCCGGATGCCTCACGCAAGCAGATAGAAGAGGTAGGAGAAAGATATATTCTCGGATAGTATCATAGTAGGTACCTAAAAAGTATAAGCGATATACGAGAGGTCCACTTTTACAAAAACATTGATCTGAAGAACATTACGGTGGTGATATTATCAAAGTTTCCACTATCATCAGGAGCTGCTTGACAGAATTCAACACATACTTTTCATCAAGTTCAATTATGGCGAGCAAATTTATTCAACCCAGAAAACTGAAGCTGGAAAAAAATAGTAACTTTGTACCCTAAATACCACATAGACACCAGCTCCACAGTAGATACTGAAAATAGTATCATGCAGCTGCAAAAAAGGCTACAGAAAAGTATGTGGATGTGTTAAAGCTGCATTCCGTTGTTCTATTATATGCAGACATTGGGGCCTTAGTAGCTTCGACAAACCTTTAGAAGATAACAATGACGATACTGATTTGTTTTAGATAAGTAAGTACTACAGAAACGCATTTCTTGTGAAAATTTATAAATTATATTGTTTATTTTGTGATAAATGTTGTATTTCTGCTAAGCGAACATTATTAGTACTCTTTGATGCTCCATAGCTTAAAAACTATAACTCGTATCAAAATGAATGTTAATACTTATTTGTAGGTAATTCATTGACAAATAATTTAGTCCTTGACCATTTTGTCCTAGCTTGTATAGTTTTCCTGAAAATAGAGGAAATATGAAATTTGGGATCTTTATCAAGGGGGGGGGGGGGGGGGTGAAGCGGCGGGTTGAGGGGGTGGGAGAGTTGAGTTCTATAATGTACTCACTTGGAGCTATAACACAGCAGCAACAAATTAAAATTATGAATTTTGCCGCAAAAAAATCTAGAATGAATATACTACTGGTAAATTATTGTGGTTTTGTGCTGGAATTAACAGAATAATGTGTGCTACTGAAGTTAAGCGCGTTCTCTGATTCGGATCGAAACTCCCTTGTTGAGCATTGTAATGCGAACCAGCATCGCATTTCAATGTATTAGGTCATATTAGGTAACATTAGGTTAGGTTAGGCAAGTTTAGTGTTAGTTTTAGTGATAAGTGTAAATAATAAACTTTTATTAAATGATGAGTTTTTGTAATGAGAATATATGCCTGGATCCATGCTCTTTTCAATATGTTAGGTTTTTGTTACATACATCGCATTTTAATAATTAGAAACATAATTTCTGAACGAATCGGTAGGGTAATTTTAATATTTTCACTGGCAACACAGATCTTTAAAATGGCGGATAAAACAGTCGTCGGATGGAGTCGCCACTTTTGGCTGGGGGTTCGTCGTGAGCAGTTGGTCCTGTAAGTAGCTGTGATCATTTATTGAAGTAGGGGTGTGACATTGTTAGAAACGTTCTCTGAATAATTCGTGGAAGTGTATCCGTGATTTTTAGTGATTATTAAAACCTGGCTGTTTCCAATAAAAGTGTATTTATTGCTTGAAGTGCGTTATATTACATCTCAGAAGTGGGATGAGCACACTAGTAAATTTTTATGAATACTGCGACCGTTTCAATATTTAAAACAGCTATTTTACATTGAATTCGAATAAAAGTTACTTCCCGAAGTTCTTAAAAGGGATATTCACTATCGTACGACAATCACAGAACATTTCTATATATTTTTTTAAAATTATTGAGCATGTGAGGGTAGTGTTTTATTGTAATTTTATGCCAAACTGTGTCAGAGGCCGCTTCGGCAATTAGAAACTGTATTCACTATTGGTTTATAGCCGTTTCTTATAGACTATCGTCAAAATAAGGTTTTTCAGACGAAGGTTCTCGAAAACCTTAGTACCCATCAAAGGGCCTTCTTGGGTGGGTCATCGGTTGTGTCAAGTGTGGGTCTGGGGTCTACGGGGGCGAAATTTTCATTGTTTTTGCGCTAGGACGCACTGTTTTGGAGATATTTCACTTTAAAGTTATACCTATATTTTTTTTCTACTCCTATTTGCACATGTGTTTTGTAGGACAAAATACACAGCTTGTGTTTTCGAGTTTCAGAATCATGCCGCACGAGGATGAATCACCACTGCTGCGTCGTTTGGCTACGCCGGAAAAGCAAAAAGCTGGAAGTAGCCGTGAGTCGAAACGACGCAGCCGTAGCCCTGAACGGCGTGAAGGCCGCGGTTATCGCAGCCGTAGCAGAATGCGAAGTTTCGAAGGCAACCTAAGGCGTGGCAGAAGCTTGCTGGAGAAGGAGCTAGACCTGGATCACCAACGTCAACGACTTCGCGAACGAGAAGAAGACGTGCGCAGGGAACGAAGTCTACTTCGTCGCGTGACATCTGAAAAGCGTGACGGTCACAGCGAGCATCGGCACCACGGGAGGCGAGAGGAGACTCCGCGCGCCTCCAGCTCCCATCGGTCCCGAAGCCGCGGAATACGTCGAATGCGTAGCAGACAGAGCGATGAAGACGACGCGCCGGCGCAGAAATCTAGACGGTCAGTAAGTCCTACTTTTTCTGCTAAAGACGTCCTAAATATGATAAAGTCACTTAGTAATATCCAATCTCAAACCCAGCCGCCCACGTTGACCACTCAGACCCATACTAGCATACACCCCAAAAATATCTTGCCCGATTTTGACCCTTCTACGAAGTGCCAACGCATTGACGTTTGGTTAAAGAAAGTAAATGAGTGCGCCACCGTGTACGGCTGGGACGAGAAAACTATAATTCACTTCGCGATGCAGAAACTCCAAGGATTGGCTAAGACGTGGTACGAAAGTTTGAACTCGATACTTTTTACTTGGACCGAATGGCAGGAAAAGCTCTTGAACGCCTTTCCATTTGAACAGAACTACGGCCAATCCTTGGAGGATATGTTGAAGCGAAGGTTTAAGTACGACGAACCCATAGAAATATATTATTACGAAAAATTCGCTTTATTAAACCGGTGTGGCATTGACGGAAAACGCGCGGTAGAATGTATTATACACGGATTAAATGATAAAACATTGCGCTCAGGTGCTAATGCGTTACGGTGCACCCAACCAGATCAACTGCTACCTTATCTCATGAGCAATATAGAGACGCAACAACAGTTTGGTCAAGGTCATTCGATTAATAAGGGTAGGACAGGCGGATTTTCAGTAAATTCTTCCCTTACTTGCATCAATAGGCCTAGCAGTAATAGTAATCCAGAGTTGTACTGTTATAATTGTAAAGAGAAGGGGCACCCTTACCTTAAGTGCCCTAAGCCCCTGATTCAATGCTCGGAGTGTCGCAAGTTTGGTCATAAGGTGGAAAATTGCTTATTAAGGTCTGAGGAGGTTCGTGCTAATAATGATGACGACACGGTGCGTAAAACAATGTAATTCTTATCGTCGGGAACGGATTCCAAATTTATAAAAGTATGCACTATAGACGATGTCGACTTTGGCAGCGAGGTAACTCTTATGGGATAATCTTGTGCATTAAAATTAGGGTTAAAGTGTGATGAACGTCCTATACCTCTAAAGGGTTTCAGTAATGATGTGATCCAATCTTCAGGAGGTGTTCAGGTGAAGCTGAACATTGACCGCGTGTGTGCGGAAGTAACATGTCAGGTAGTTGAAGATCAGTTTCTAGAATTTCCAGTGTTGGTTTACGGAACAGCCTTTTATTGTAGTATATATAGACACGAATTTATTTAAGTTTACTAATGTTGGTAATGAATTACCATTTTCTACTTTCGATGAGTTGCAAGACTCAGCGGTTAATAAAAAGGGATATCCCTACCGCTGATACTACAGCGGTCGATGTTAGAGATTTTACAGATCCGTTTTTTATGGGTACGTCGTGCTGAACGAAAGAGTTGAAGGGAAACCAAACAATTTAATATTCATGGATGTGTTTATAGGAATATTCTAGGAATGGGAAAATTTACGTTTTTACTACTCCAATTTTTTCATTGTTATTTTATTACTGTAGCGAAGTAAAACCCTTTTAATGTAAAAATGTAATTTTAGTACATGTGTTTTTGTATCAAACTGTTTTTGAGAACAAAATAAAAGGAAGAAAATACTTGTTATTGGTTTTGCGAATTGGAGTACTTATTTTATTGTAATGCAAGCAGTTTATAATCTATTTTTGTAAAAAGACACCATTGTTACCATTATACTTAGCTATGGTGATTTCTTATGATGTTATTAGTTACAATGAATGTTAACTTCAATTATTCAAACAGTGTAGCTTAGAATTATGGCTATGATGATTTAATATTATATTATAAATTTTATGGTTTAATGAAGTGCAGCTGAGGATACCTATACATTATAGTTAAATATAAATATAGCGAATCTTGTCTAAAAATGTTTAAAATTACTTAAACGGATTGCTCGAGTATGTTTGGTTGGACTGGAATAAACAAATAAAGTTATGTATTTTTTTAAAGAATGATTTAAGAGAAAGATGGTTCATATTCGTTAAGTTTGGTTTAAGTTAATCGTAAGAAGGAGGGTTTACGATTATTTCAGACAGATGTGTACACGATTATGAGAAGGAGGGTTCATAATCGTTTGACTTTTGGTTAAAATAACTTGCAAGAAGGAGGGTTTGCAAGAATTATACACATTATTGTAACTTGCAAGAAGGAGGGTTTGCAAGAATTATACACATTATTGTAACTTGCAAGAAGGAGGGTTTGCAAGAATTATACACATTATTGTAACTTGCAAGAAGGAGGGTTTGCAAGAATTATACATATTATTGTAACTTGCAAGAATGAGGGTTTGCCAGAATTATTTTGTGTAATTATTTTTAAGGTGATCTAAAGTTTGTTTTGTAAGGTGACTCGATGGGCCGAATGTTAGGCTTACTGGTGCATGGGGACATGCACCACGTCAGGATGGACGAATGTTAGGTTTTTGTTACATACATCGCATTTTAATAATTAGAAACATAATTTCTGAACGAATCGGTAGGGTAATTTTAATATTTTCACTGGCAACACAGATCTTTAAAATGGCGGATAAAACAGTCGTCGGATGGAGTCGCCACTTTTGGCTGGGGGTTCGTCGTGAGCAGTTGGTCCTGTAAGTAGCTGTGATCATTTATTGAAGTAGGGGTGTGACATTGTTAGAAACGTTCTCTGAATAATTCGTGGAAGTGTATCCGTGATTTTTAGTGATTATTAAAACCTGGCTGTTTCCAATAAAAGTGTATTTATTGCTTGAAGTGCGTTATATTACAAATATATTATTTATTATCATTAACTTTTAAAAAAAGCGCAGAAATATCTGAAAAAAATATTGAACGTGTTTAGGATCGTCGCTTAGTCTCGAAATGGTTTTGGAATTTTCTTATTTTATCAGAATGGAATTGGGTCAATTAAAAAAAACATGATAGTTATTTACACCGGATCCATCTATGGTAGAAAACGAACAACCAGTTTAGTATTAAAATATAGGCCCTTGGCTTTGAGTAACCCTTTGAGTAACCACTTTGAGTCATAAATTTTAAATGGTTTTAACCACTAGCGTATAGAATTGACATCACGAACTAATTTTGTGCTCCATGAATTGATGAAACGGTCATCAAGGGAGGGACTTAAGACATTTTTTTTTATACCCAACCATAGCCAAGTCAAAGAGAAGGGTACTAAGGTACTAATTTAAAGCATTTTAAGAATGATGTCTTGTATCGTGTATGTTCCACCGATTCTAAAAGCAGAACAATTGTTTAAACAACAACAACTTCCAAACTCATAATTTCTGTACCCAAAGGTGTCTGGAAGGAAGAGATCGCTTATAGCGATAATACCGCCTACATTGTACATACATTTCAATTTTTAACGAATTTTTTTTTTTTTTTTTTATTTAGTATGGGTTTGCTCTTGACTCCAGACCAAGCCAAGTGCGACTAAGACGGAGTCGAAGATGGAACGAGCTCGCCCAGAAGAAGCCTGTTCACTCTAACTTTGAATAGATTCGGATTATAGTCACTAGGAAACACCGACGCGGGCAGCGAGTTCCACTCTTTTGCCGTGCGCATTATAAATGTTGATGAGAAGCGCTTAGTTCTAAACAGCGGGATATCGACAAGGTAAGGATGGTATCCCGCGGTACGCCTTGAAGAACGATGGAAGAAGGGGGCTGGTGGTATAAGCTCATGGAGCTCCTTCGCACACTCTCCGAAGTAAAGCCTATAAAAAACTGTCAATCTGGCAACCTTGCGGCGATGGGCCAAGCTATGGAGCTTAGCATCTATCAGTTTGTCGTCACCTATTAATCTCTTGGCTCTGCGCTCCACTGAGTCTAGTGCTTCAAGTTGGTACTTGGCTGATCCATCCCAGAGGTGACTGCAATACTCCATGCAGGACCGGACTTGTGCTTTGTAAAGGGTCAAAAGCTGTTCAGGCGTGAAGTATCGCTTCACTCTGTTTAGGATGCCAAGTTTTTTAGCAGCAGTTTGTGCTTTGAGCTCAATGCTGGAGCCAAAGTTGAGATCAGCTGACAACTCCATACCCAGTAGCTCCAGATGGTCGGTGACAACAACAGGCGTACCCCGGAAAGTTGGAGTGAGTAGGAAGGGACTCCTCTTTGCCGAAAACAGACATGCTTGTGTCTTTTTGGCGTTGAAGTCGACACGGTTGTCATCGCCCCATTGTGAGACTCGGCTCAGGGTCATATTAGTCCGCTCGATCATGGCTTCCCTCGAAAGACGCACTTCATCCTCACCAGTCCCTGCACCGGGCAGGTATCTCTCTGAAACTGTGCTGTCATCAGCGTATCCAACGATACCGGGCTGTAGCAGGTCGTTAATGTGCAGCAGAAAAAGCGTTGCAGAGAGAACTGACCCCTGAGGAACTCCGGCATCTATAGCCCTAAGGTCAGATGAGCAGCCATCTACGACTACTCTGATCGACCGCTCGCTCAGGAAGTCTGAAATCCAGCTACAGAAGTCAGCAGGGATGCCGAATGCGGGAAGTTTATTGAGCAAACCTGCATGCCAAACCCTGTCAAAGGCCTTCGAGATGTCAAGTGAAACAGCCAATGCTTCGCCATGTTTCTCGATGGCTTCGCTCCAGCAGTGCGTGACATAGACAAGAAGATCACCTGTAGACCGTCCCCGGCGAAAACCATATTGACAGTCGCTCAGGAGATCATTGTCTTCTAGGTAGGTCAGCAACTTACTATTTAAGACCCTCTCCATTACTTTACACAGTAAAGAGGTGATAGCGATCGGTCGGTAGTTAGCAGGGTCAGCACGGTTACCTTTTTTAGGTACAGGTTGCACATTGGCGATCTTCCAAGATTTCGGCACCTGTCTCAGCAGAAGAGAGAGGCGAAATAGGCGAGTTAACACGGGAGACAGTTCAGGCGCACCGTGTCTCAGAACTCTAGCTGGGATGCCGTCAGGTCCGCTGGCCTTATTCACATCCAGACTACACATCACCCTCCGAACCTCTTTGACATGAACTGCGATCTCGGGCATCGAGGAATCGCAACGAGGCATGGTGGGTGGGTCTTTGGAGCAGGAGTCCAGCTGGGAATTGCCCGCGAAGAGAGAGGCAAATAGATTCGCTTTCTCAATTGCAGTGTGAGCCAGCGACCCATCAGGTTTCAGCATAGGAGGCAAAGATGGACGGCAGAAATTAGATTCCACTGCCTTAGACAAGGACCAAAACTGTTTACTACCCGGAGGATGTGATGACAGCTTGGCTCCTATGCGTCCAACATGCTCATACCGGGCCTTACGCAGGACTCGCTTAGCGAGCTTGGCGGCAGAGTTAAAGGCTCTCTTCCGCATGAGCACTTCCTGCGCCCCGGCCTTACGATCGCGAACTTTTACCCAGGCTCGGTATGCAGACTGTTTGAGAGCCTCCGCTTGGGCACACTGTTTGTTGTACCAAGGTCGGGTTTTAAGGCCGAGAGGGACGTCGGAGAAAGGAATAAAATACTCCATTCCCTGCCGTATGACGTCAGCGACCGCATCAGCACTGATCGAAGGGTCACCCGACGAGAAGCAGACTCGCCGCCAAGGATAAGACGCAAAAAAATGCCGCATTTCATCCCAGTTTGCTGACTCGTATCTCCAAACCCTCCTCGTGCCTTTTGGGCCATCATCAGGAGGAGTGCAATGAGACACGGATTTCACCAGACAGTGGTCAGATGTGCCCAATGGGGCCGAGACTGAAACAGAGTGACTGTCCGGATCCGTAGCCAGCAGAAGATCTAAGCAGCTTGCAGTATGGCTGGCAATATCAGGTATCCGCGTAGCCTCTTTTACTAGCTGAGTTAGGTCTAGCGATAGCGCAAATTTGCGAGCTTCTAACCCAGCATGGTCAGTTTTCTCATACGGGAACAACCATTCTTTATGGTGGGCATTAAAATCGCCTAAAAAGATGAGCTTTGCTGTCGGGTAACGCTGCTGAGCAAGATCAGTCGTCTCAATCAGGTAATCAAAGAGCCGAGTCGTCTCCCGGACACCACTGTGTGATCGATAGACACCGATGTAAAGACACTTCGCAGTGCCCGAATCAACCAGAATCCAAATAACGGAAAAACCCGGTCTTTCAAAGCAACGAAGACGGCGGCAACAAATGTCGTCTCGGACGTACACACAGACCCCTGCTTGCTTCAGGAACTTGTGCTCAAGAGAGTAGCCCGGGTAGTTGAGGTACGCCACGTCCGACGGGGTTGCTATCTTTGTCTCCGTTAGGAAAAACAAGTGTGGCTTCTCGGTCTCAAGGTGGTGGTGGACCGGATCGAGATTTGAGTGCAAACCTCTGATATTAGTGAGGTGCACTTTAAGAGGGAGGAAGTGCAGCCGTTGTTTAATCCTGTTTTTCATTTTCTTTCGTTTCATAAGTGTGAGTGAAGTGGGTAAAAGAGGAAAGTAATCGAGGTACTGTGCATTATGCCAAGTGGTGCTCTTTGGCTGAGCTGACCTGTGGGGGACTAGTTAGGAGACTGCGGGGACGCCCGAACCCCCCCGAATATGGCCACCGGGTCCTCCCATCCAGTCGCCAGCTGGCACGGTGGAGCACAACGGGATTTTTCGCGAGTTGGCGGGGCAGCCTTTCGCACGTGGCTGGCGCGTTACTTGGGCCCCCTACTGACTTGCGGTCGGCCAACGGCTGGCACCGTTCTTCGGATCCCGCTACCCTCCAGAACTAGTCACCCGGTACAGTGTTACCTAGAGACCAAGACCGGCTCAGCACAGCACTACTGAAAACCACACTCTCTCCCTAAAAAGGCACTGGCACTCCCACTCACCGACGAAACACAGCAAGCTGTTTGGCGCCGGAATCCGATGGGAGGGTGGTAGCTACCAGGCGGCACCTAACGGAGCCTACCACCGCTTTAAGGATCGTTCTGCCGCCACCACAAACTAAGGTCTGTGGTGTCGTTGCCCGGGGTGGACCACTAGGAGGTAGATCCTTCACCACCCCAATTTGTAAATATTGTATGTTAGGTGTGTGTGTGATCAATTGTGTCAATGTGATCAATTGAAAATTATAATTACAAAATAATACGAGTTTAATAATGTAGCAGACATAGGTTTAAATCAGCCAATCATGAAAGCTGATGATGAATTCGACTAGAAACGCTCACCCTTATTCCAAAAGCTTTAAGTCTTGGTATAAGCCTGGTGCTATCTTTTTTTGTAATTAGGGGATCAATGTTTTACGACGGGGCGTAATCACAGAAAATATAACTTACAAGAAGCTAACTGACCAAGATTCAGCCAAATGATTCTGTCCACCGCAGTGTCATATAGTCGCCCTAACCAAACATAATTAATTCGTCTATATACCTAAGGTTAGGTATATACTATACACAAAACGAGACCGGGGCTATTAAGAGTAGTTCGCTGGGACTGCTATTTTAAATAAATATAAGTCATGATAGATAACACCAATAACTCAAGAACGGGTAGACAGCGTCAGGGCGAAACGAAGTTCGTTCGAAGTTCAACAACGATTATGATGGGGTCGGCTGATCGGCTCTCTTAATAACATCCATGATTTAGGTACAAAAATGATCGTGGTCATCACACAAACATTTTTCCCTAGCGGGCTTCGAACCCGCGATCGCTGCAGGCTTTGTATGGTTGTCGACGACGATAGTCTAGTCTCAGGTCCGTTCATATTTCTACCCTGACTGACTCAATGTACCTATGTTTGCGTGCATATTGCACATTATATTACCTACTTTGTGAGAAAGCTCAAAGTCCATCATGATAGTACGACGTACAAACGAGTACTCCGGTAGATAAGCTCAAGTGCCTCAGGGGCCCTATTTTTGAATCAATCGCTTGGATATGGCGTGTGATTTTCGATCGAAAACGAATAAAAAATCAACGAAAACCACGCGAAATATAGACGTGAGTATTAAAAAATTGAGCAATGATTTTTCAAATCCTTTTTGTGTAGATTACAACTGGTTTTCATCCCAAAATTCGACTTTAATCATTGAATATCACACGCCATCTTGACGCGAGTGATTCAATAGACCTCCAGATCAATTCTGCGAACAAAATTGTAGGACCGTATTCTACACGGAAATCTTGTGCCACGCTGGGGTGTCAGGTATTGAGGCGCTTATAATATATTATGAGGAATCAACTGAGTTGGTGTGGCCATGTGCGTATGAACGGCGAATGACTGCCGACAGTATTCTAAGTATCAGGAGCTTTATTTTTGAATCATCCGTGTCAATATTCCGACTGATTTTCGTTCGAAAATGGCTTGTTTTCTTTGACTTTAATTCATATTCGAACGAAAATCACACGTTATATTGACGCGAGTGATTCAAAAATAGGGCCCCTGAAGTTTAGTGTGGCAAGCGCAACGCAAATTCAGAGTGCAGAAGTCGCCGTTGTATTACACTGTATTAACGATATGAGTGATGAATTATGCACAACAAAGTGATGATAGATAGTGTGAGTATATAAGTAATACTATATTAAGTAAGTAGTACTTTAAGGTAAGGTTAGGTTCTCACAAAACCCAAGAATTGATGCCAAATTAAGGGGTTTTACTTTACGGTTTTGTAAGTTATTTTTTCAGGTTTGCTAACAAAACAAAACAACTTTTGTTACGGATGATAAGTACATTAGCAAAAAAACAAATTTGAATTTGGAGTGTGACACAACAACATCCCCCGATGGCTTACATTTTATTGAAATTCGTCCCAAAGGACGGAGTAAAATGAAAACGCGCTTACGAAGAGCGGGGTGCCGCTATTACGCTAGTTATAAGATAAATAGGTGAGGCACATACCTTGTAATTCTGCAACACACAGTGGACAGTCATTTACGCAGCTTGTGCACAATATCTGTGAGCAATGTGCACTAGTAGGTACATGTTCTAACTCCACCGAAAAACTATCATCACTTAGTTCTGGATCGTCCATCGCGTGGTCAGTTGAATTATTATTATTGTTATTTTCAATATTTGGCAAATACCAATCTTTATTTAGTTCACTATGAAAGGAACACATTTAAAACTTATGGCAAATATGCCAACACGGTGTTTTATTCGCGAGCGCTTTGGGTGTAATACTTAGCCGATGGCACGGAACAAACATTTTTTTGGTGAACATAGAAAAACAGGTTTCATTCCTACCCTCATTTTGTTTAATGTCTGAATGTTTGACCCAGAGTCAAATGATTTCTTATGAAGGTACGCAATTAAGTAACGCAAATCGCAATAAGATCGAGGTGTACAATTTTCTGGAGTAAGGATCTACAAAACACATTTTAAGCCCCAACATTGGCGTTTCATTCTCCAAAAGCGCTCTCCGCAAATACTTTACATTCTTAGCTCCCCCGGTTCTTAAAAATCCTCACACAATTTATCAGTTACTAACATATTATTAACCTTTATATCAGGTTATAGTTTGTTATTTATTTCCCATTAATCTGATATGTACACTTCCGTTTTCCCTACCTACCGTCAGTGTTGTTAACATTCATATAAAATGAGCATTGTCGCACTATGATTGCGTTGTCCCATTAAAGTATGCTTAGTTCTTTAGTGGTTTTTGTCACTTTGTTTTCCCCTCTGATCAGCGCCGTGCTTGTTTCACACTTGACATTAGCTGGCTGGCAGGCTGGGACATTTATATGTTCACCTTCTGACTAATCTAAACAAAGTTAGGAAATCAAAAATTGTGTCCACTGCGATTCCCTCTACACTATTTTTTGAGCGTTCCTTGCTTGGACTAGTCTTTGTGAGTGTATGAGCCGTGGCGCCGGGAGCTGTGGAGCCATCTTTATGTTTAGACGCCTTAAAGTAGAAGAAGGTCAAATAAAAGATTGATGAGTTTATATTTTCGTGGGAATATCTAAATATTATAAAGCTGAAGAGTTTCGTTTGTTTGTTTCAACGCGCTAATATCAGGAACTACTGGACCGATTTGCGAAAAATATTATTGGTTTGATAGCTTATTTATCAAGGAAAGCTTTAGTTAGGCATAAAACATCGCGCGCGAACTCATTCGCAGGAGACCGTTAAAATGATGAAAGAATAATAATTGCACGAGTGTAAATTTAATTAATATTTCACATTTGAACAGTTGACGTTTTTAAATATATCTTAAAACTATGGCACTAATCGTTCTATTACCAGAAGTTATGAAAAAAATTACATTATGCATCACAGATTGCTTTGAACTTTTGCAATAATAAAATATTTTTAAATTGCTTTAACTCTGGTTAAAAGATTATAAATATTTAAAAAGAAATAATAAAAAAGAAGCATGAAAGTTTAAAACTACCACAGATTACCTACCTTCCCATTTAAGCAGAATATTATGTCATCGTACAGGCCTAGGTCTTACAATATGGACCTGTTTCACAATGTAAAAGTAAGCCAATTAAGACTAACTTAAGGATTGTGAAACAGGCCTAAATCGAATAATACTCCAATAACAGTTGATTCTTACACAGTGATAGATACAACTTGTTTAGACAAAGTGCATTTTTGTTTCCATATATCTACGAGTAAGTTGGCAGTAGGCTACTGCCAGTACCTAATTTATCTAGTCTACCTAGTCAGCTAAATTTATGGTTTTTGATTAAAAACTCCTTCATAATATACGGCAAGAATGTTTATATTGTTTTATGATTTACATACAAATGTAATAAAATTGTTCGGAATCTCGCAACTTTTTACTATCTCTCGAGGGTGGTTTTAAACAGATTTTTTAGCTATTGTCATCATTTCCGATTACTTTTTAGTAGATAGGAGGTTCTATAGTTACATGAAAGAAAAAGAAGAGAGAAGGAAAAAAGGAGGTCTATACTCTGATTTTTAATTAGATAGACCAAAATGACATTTGGTGGGTGGCCACTTTTTCATAATTTAAAAATAGTGTTGGTCCTTTTTAATCGAAAGTTTCAATTTCATTCAATTGTTGTTTATTAACGATTTTAAAATATTCAAATAAAATCGGTTTATAAAAATCAGGAATCCTACAAAAAATATAATTATTTAAATGAATTAAATTATAGAAAGTATTGAAAAGTCAAAATAGGTAAGAAGACCATACGAGAATTGCTATTGCAAGAGAAACCTCGATTTTTCTACTCCTTACAAAATTTTATGTATACTTCTATTTGTAGCTTTATGTAATGTTTAACATGTATAATTTATCCTAATTTGTAAAATCACATTAATGAAAATTCATATCACAAGTTCAATTAATTACGTACAATTGAATTGTTACAACACTATGGGTACTACGCTAGCAACATTAAAAAGTAAAAAGTTCGATTGAAGCTGTCATTCTGGTCTATCTAATTAAAAATCAGACCTGAAAGCTTTCAGTCATATTAGCATTTTAAACTCCATTCATCTTTGCTAGTCCAACATTGTAAACAATATTTTTGTTACTTTTAAAATAATATCAGTAAAAAAAATATTTTACTATTCAATTTAAAAAGAACTCAGTGTTGAACTATGAATTGGCTGTATGTTGTAAGTTTTGTGTTTATCTTGTTTTAAAAGGAATATTTTCGTTAAAAAGGAATGTCAAGCAAGATTGTTTACAATGTTGGACTAGCAAAGATGTATGGAGTTTACATTTCCATGTTTCTACAAACTAGTGAACATATAAAATAAAACTATTATTAAAAAAACAAGCTTTAAACATTTATAGAATAACCATTGGTTGGCACTGTTAATTAAAATCAAATGGCATATAATATACTATACAGACGGATTGGCGCATTTTTATATGTATAAATTAAGGCTGTACCTAATTTATATGGTAACTAAGAACTTATCGCAAAATATAAATAGGTAACTTATAATAAGTGGGAAATAAAATAAAGGAAAACTGTGCTCTCATAAATGCGAATTGTCTCCTTCGAAGGAAGGGTTAGTGGTTCCTTTTATCTCGTGCATTCTCGATATGTCAGTTTTTGGTCTTCTCTGTAAACAATCAAATTAAATAACACATTAAAATATACAGGGTGTATTTTGAATGCTACTGAAAATTCATTAAAAATAGCCTTATTTACTGGACAGATTGAAAGCAAAAACTCAAAGGAGCATTAACTTAATTTATAAAGGCGGACGAATTGACAATTTCTATTATTAGAATAATAGAAATTGTCAATGGTATAAGAAATTTATGTGGACTCTACATAATCATGTCAACCTATTTTTTAAAAACCTGTCTTAGGTAGTATTTAAAAACACAAACTTTATCCACATCCCACTAGTCTTCTTATATTTTCTCTTACCTTAGATTTGTAAACTTTATTATTTATTTTCTTGAAGCCTGCGAAGTGATTCTCAATGTCAATTAACTTCTTGCCTTCAGTTTCAGGTAAAACGAAATAGAAAACTGCACAACTTGTGATGCTGCAAACAAAAACCATGTTGAATTGAAATCGTCATAAAAATAGATTCTATTAATTGTTTGTTTGTCAGCCATTAAATGCGCACACTGTTGATTGAGAATATATAATTCACGTTTTTATCGTTTTTTTTCTCTGTCAGGAAGATCTTCTTAGCCTATAATGGGTCATTAAAGCCCCACGGTCTGATTTCCTGGACCACCATTAGTGTCCACCTTGGTATTAAAACCCAGGACGCCCAACAACAGCTAAGAGATACTAGATAGTACCAAGATACTAGATTATCATAGATCACAGAGCCTTTTTAAATTATGTAAATTGATAATATCAGTTTTGAGGACTTTCACAAAATAGCAATATCAGTTTTTGAGTTCTTCAGACAGCATGACTAAGTAATCTTACCAAACTATGCCGTAGAAACCATAAGTTCCCCAAATAGAGAGCCTATCGACCATGGTTATGTACATCTTGTTAGTCAGGAAGCCAAATATGTAGCCCACTGCGCTGGCGAGACCAGCACTGCCAGCGCGCGTCTTGGCGCTGAACACCTGATGGAGAATAAAATATTAACTAACTTTTAATATTCATCTTATCATGATTTGCGTGCGGGTCAGTTGTGTCAAAGTTGAAGTCAATGAGGGCTACCGTTTTCGTGCTCACTAGTTGGGGCCACAGTCGCGTGAGGTACAGAATATAGCTTTTATGGTGTGTAAATTGTCATGATGGAGAGTTAAAAAATCAAGTTTGCCATTCAATCTTAATATTACAATACATCGGGCATGCCGCAGTCCACCTTTGTTAGGAAAAGAGGAGTAAGTACACAAGTTATTAAAGATTTAAAATTTATTTTCTTAGTTCCCCTGGTAAAACACTCTCATTCATTGATCCATAAGTCAAGTAATCCATCTAGTAATAGACATAATTTGGAATTTTGGTGCTAAATATTTGAAACATTAATCTAAATAGAAATGGTCTAGCCTGGAGACAAGAGCGAACCCATTTCAAATAAAAAAAAAAAAAAATCCGCACATCTAAGCCACAAACAGTGATATTTGACATTTCGGAGAACTCACACACACAAAAGTAAATACTTTTACGGTACTTTTAACGAAAATTGGTTCGAGCGAAATCGAACCAGTAGTTTTTGAGATATAGCACATCTTCAGCAACCGCAAACATAACTTTGTTCTTCATACAAATACTATCAAATAAAAAGTTATATTTGCGGTCAACAAAATATTGTGGAATTTTGGCTAAGTGGAAGAAAGAATCCCTAATTCAGTTAAAGTTGGCACGGAACCCTCAGTGCGCGAGTCCGACTCGCACTTAGCCGGTTTTTTACTTGTCGAATATTATTAACAATCTTTATATAACTTATAAAATAATATCAGTGTAGGTATTAAATTAATAAACTATTTGATTAACTATTTAATCTCATGTTCAACAACGAATTAATTACCTATGTAGATTGTGAGTTTTGTTGGTCATATTAATATATTGAATCATTTCGTTAAAAACGAATGTCAAGATTGCTTACATTACTGGACAAGCAAAGAAGAACGGACTTTACCTATTATGTGTTTTTGTCATGTTAACTTACCTCACCAATTAAAATCCAAGGTAGTAGTCTGATACCTGTGTGAGTTATTAAAGCTAACAGCATCAGCGATGTCATAGGTATCCATGAATATGGGTTATTCTGAAAAAAAAAACACATTTTAGAATACTTGACAATAATAATGACTTAATTTAAGGTTCTTACTTAGGTTAAATCTTACCGTCGGATTAATCACGTCGGTTTCAGTGAGGTTGGATGCCACTTGATCTTGCACTGTTTCAGTAATAGCGTGCTGAAATAGAATAAAAAAATCAGCAAAAAAGAGTAACGACTAAAATAGCCTATTTTAGGTACAAGTAAACTAGAACAGTCTGTTAAAACTAGTGAGTTGTTATTACTACGTATACGAGTAGAGAAGCTATACCGCATATTTCAAGCAATAAATAAGCAACTCAGCACATCACTAGCTTGTCCAGGTTAGTTAGTCGCGATAGTCGGTACTGATAACCCGGCGCTCTAAGTCTTCACGTCACGAGTCTTCACCCTGGTTGTATTACGCAGATTTACGCATCCCTTGAGTATTCAATAGTACCTATGTGAATTGTATGAAACATTTTCTTTGCAAATTTTCCTCTAACTCACAATATAATATATTTAAAAGTGTAAGTGTAATGTACTTAAAACAATTTGTCCAATTTGTTAAAAAAAATACGAGCTAGGAGTTATGTTACTTTAATAACATCTAGTATGTTCTACATTTTTCTCAGACAATGGCTGGCAAATATTCTTTGTATTGTTGAAAAATAGGTCAATCTAATTTATTGGTCGGATGATTTCAGTCTTGGTTGGTTAAAACCTGGCAGTATATTTTTTGTTTAAGGAGTTTAAAGTGTAAACAGAGATAGCCCTATTAGTCAATATATTCTTCAGATAACTTAAAACTTTGTAGGTCTATACTTCAAAAGCAATACAGCTTTAAAGGTATTTTGATAGTTGAGTTTTGTTTACCGTTTTGATGTACCCATCATAAGCGGCCACCATAAAGCAGCAGACCGCACCTCCAGCGGTAGACACGAAGGTCAGGGGCCGTTTCCCCGTGTAATGTACCAGTATAACGCACAGCCCCGTCCCCACTATCTGCACCACGCCGAGTATCAGCGTGGCGTAGTACTTGTCTATGGGAGCCTCCAGCATTTGGAATATGGATACAGCATACGTCTGAAAAAAAGTCGTTGTTAGAGCCGAAACTTTTTTTTACAATTGGTGGCATGGTGGCCAGTATCATCACCTCTTTTTTTTAACTTAAAACGTGGTGGCCAGTAACATAAAGTAAAAAATAGTATCGGACGAACCCCTTTAAAACTATTAACGGCTAAAAGCTGGTATAATTACACATGAATAATAAACAAGTGGCCGACATTTATACACGCCTTATCAATCGATTTGAGAAAATACCTGTAAAGTTGTCATGCCACTGAAGTGCCCTACAAAAAAACTGTAGCAAACTAATAAGAAGGGCACTATGAAGCTCCTTTCCGTGTAGTTAGATGCTTTTTCCAAAAACGTCTCTTCCGTGTCTTCAGTTTCAGCTGAAAAATAATAAAAAAATTAGTTTTTTTTACTGAACGCCCCATTTCGAACAACTGATGGAATCCAAACACCAATTGCGTAGTTCTCAAACTCGAAAAATCATGATCATAATTCTTGACCTATAGTTTATTTTACGAAAATCGCTAAACTTTTTCACTTTGTCAATTTTAGTGATTTACCTTAATAAGACTGGATAGATCTTTTTATTACAAAGTAATCAATTACTGTCAGTAACGTTTGCTTCTTTGTAATTCGATGCTTATCGATTATTTACCTTTGCATATAGAGTCCTATCAATAAATGAATTTTAAATTATGCATGCAGTTAGCATTTATTTTAATAACCAACCCTTTTTCTTCTTGTAAAGCGCTTGGATGTCTTTTAATTCTTCTTCTACCGCATGAGGTTCAGTCCACCCTCGTAACCACTGTAGACTCTAAAAGAAAACGCAACGATAAATTCATAAGAGTACTATTATCACATCCTCAAAGACTTGGGCATGGTATGTAAATTGGTCGTTTATTTCATAACAAAACAATCATTTCAATTATAGATAAAGCAAAACAGACGATTCAGATACGAAACATTTAAAATAAGGATATTAGGCAGCCTAATCTAATGACCTAGCCTAATCACAGGGGATTTACTGTGGGAAATGTATGATATTTTTAATTCGATAATATTCTCCTTCTTCTTCCTTCCCTATTCTCATTTCCTCACACATCTGCGCCAGATTTTATTCTATCCTGGGGTTTTTTCTCTGGCATTTGCTCGTCTTTGAGGTCTCTCTTAATCTTAGACCACCAGGTCAGATGGGCGGCCTCTGCCTTTCTTTTGTTCAGGCAGGTTTAGAGCGATTCGATAACTATTCAAAAATAAATATTCCAAAAATTCGAGATTTAAGCGTGAATATGTGTGCATAATTTCTATTTATGTAAATGTTCTTTCATAGAGAATAATTTACCTTTTTGGCATCGTCGTGGCGTTTTTTAGACACCAACCAATGGGGTGATTCAGGTACGAAGCATAACGCAATGACCGCCAGTATCTGAAAACGTAACCGAAGAATGCTTTCATAATTTCAAGAAAGAAGATTATATTTATAATTCTATCATCATCTTACTTAGACGTCTTAGACGTCCACCGCCCAACATAGGACTTGCTATGGTTTTCTATAGCTGCTGTTGGTAATTGTAATTGCACTGCGCTTTTGATCTTATTTAAGTTTAATTTTGTGTAAAGTTAAAGCAAGACACCTATTATTATTTAACCTAGTCTCATTGTGAATGTGATATTGATCAGGGACACTGTGCCCAAAAAAGATCCAAACAAGAACTGTGTGAAGACTTCGAACTCTAGTCTCGGCAGTCAGTATGGTTATCAGCTAATCAGAGCAAGTCTCACCGTGAATGTGATGATGATCACGTCCACTATAATTATAATTATAAAGTTATAGACGATAGTAGTAGTAGTATCTAAGTGTGCGTGTGTGTGTATGTGTGTATGATTAAATTTACTTATGGTTTTTGTCCACTGTACGTCAGTTTTAGAAATACAGAAGGTCAATGTGATGATACTAAAGAAGATGGACATGTGTTACATTCAGTCTCACCGTGAATGTTATGTTGATTAGGGCCACGGTTCGCCAGTACAGCATGGTCCCAAACAGGAACTGCGTGAAGACCCCAAAGATGATGGACATGGTGCTGGTGGCCGTTAACGCCCCTCGGAGGTGAGGCTGCGTAATCTCCGCGACGTATGTCAGCACCTGGGCAACACTGAAAATCATTGAAGGTCGGTTGGACAATCGCCCACGGTCGGGTTATGTCGAAGTGTAGTTATATTTTATTTTTTTTATTTCATACTAGCGGTCCCGGCCGCGTATTGCCAAACTGTATACTGACCCAGACCGGGGTTGCTCTGAGTTCGATCGCAGTTTGCCTTTATAGTTGAAGAGCAAACTGTATACCTATTCAGAGCGTGTCTGAATCGAAATACATTTTGCTTTAAAATACTTGAGCAAAATACATACGAGTCCAGACGTCCATACTTTTCGGCGTCTGGTGTAGTATGTAATATGGCATCGATAATTTAGAGCAAAATGCATGCGAGTGCAGACATATCTTATCTCTTTTATTCCCGCGCGGCGCGCTATCATGCCTGCCTTGTCTTCTAAAACTTGCGCCGCTTGCGACCTTGACGCCTTTTTGTCAGTGTTCGTGACCTAATTAGCAATTACCTAATTTACTTTAATAATGATTATACATGATTACACAAATTTATGTATTAAAGACACTTTATTTTTCAATATCGACCCCTTTCTGTGACCCTTTTAGTAAGAAATGTAGTTAAAGCCAAATTTCGATGTTACAATACAGGCAAAAAACAAAAATAGTAATTATGACATTTTTCTGTTCTTGATTCATTAATTTATTTGTTTGATGTTGATTGAAGGAACCCTTTATTATTTTCAGTGAACATCGATTACAAATAGGTACAATTTATTGTGTCAGTCAGTACATCTTTCTTATGAAAAATTAATAAATACTGTCATTGGAAACACTTACATTTTTTTTAACAGCCTGTATCTATAATTGTTACAGTTCAAATTTTTACAGTTCAAATTTTTCAAAATACTTACTCGTACAACGGGTTTTCTTTCGTTATAACCCAAAATAATTCACAATAGGTATGTTTTAGGGAAAGTTGTTCAGTTTCACGGATAGGTATAACAACCACACACAACAACATAACAAAAATATACGGGAAATAAAATTATTAAACACATTGTATAGGTAGTTACAGATATTCGCATGTCACAGTTTGCTTTACATACAAGCGAGCAAAGTGCATACCTACTCAGATTGGTCTGAGCTCGTATGTACTTTGCTCCAATTTTCAATGAGCACGACGTAGTTCAGTACAGACTATGGGCGTCTGGGTCAGTATACAGTTTGGCAATACGCGTCCCGGCCCGGCGAACTTCGTTTCCGCCTAAGTCAAAGTCGCAAAGTCGAATCCATCAAAGTAAAAATCATAAAAATCAGACAGTTTCAATTTTATTGTATCTGCGTAATAGCAAAAAAAAACACATTATTAAGAACGTCATGTCATCAAAAAGAAAAAAAATGTGCTCTTTAATCTAGAATGATGTAAAGTTATTCTAGAATTCGTTTTAAACAACACAATTTTTTATTATATTTTTGTTTAATTGGTTATATGCAGGTCAATCGCTCAGAAAATACCTTCAAGAATCAATAATACACGTAACCTACCTATACTTTGTATTGTTTTGAAAACATTTTACTACCTTGAAATTGAAATATCCATGAACGACGTTATCAAAAACGATAATAAACCTTTTTCAAAAGACGTTCAGGGATTATGTTTTTTTGCATCAGCAGTATATTCAGTATCGCGAAAAATAAAGACAAGATTACAGAGGGCATTCAGGGCGATCATGGCTTGAAATATGTTTCATCATATAATTGAGCCATTTAAAAGTACCTTTCAAAATAATTTTGATATATTTCCTCTTACGTAAAATGAAAGGAATTGGTGACCTAATCTTTTCTTTTATTAACCTTCATATAAGTTAATATTTCGTTGTCATCATAACCCATAAGTGCCTAAAATGACAACTGAGCTAGGACTCGCTAGTTACTTACGATAAAACGTAAAAAGTAAACCGGTATTCACCGTGTGTCGTGTTTAGATTTTTATGCAAACAAGTTTTATTTAGAATTTTATCTGTTGTTGTTCTTGTGTCAGATCATAGAGTGGAAAGGCAAACGACCGACTTCAATAACTGACCTCCGATACGATTTATTATCACTTTCTTGACTTATCTATTTATTTCCTGTGGGTGTCATTGGACATGAACTGAGATATTTAATTGCATTACGTCGTTGTAGTAAATGAGATAAGAAGACTAAATACAAATCGTTATGTCACATTCATTTAAATACCTACATAAACCCTCTTTACAGGGTGGCACTGTAAATAATGCATGCATGCAGTGCATTGTAATTATTACTATGAAAATGAAATTTTATAAAATATAATTTGATGAAAGCAATAAAAATCATATTAAACACCTTAGAATTGATTATTACAGTTTAAGAATTTCTCTAATTGACAAATATCAAAAAAAATTACCGCCTAAACGGATCTCGGAAATCGGAGTGATACTGTCCTTATGATTTCTCGGTTTCATCAAATCAATTGATTTTCATTTCGGTATGTGATTATCATGACATGAGTAGGTTCTTAGTTTAAAATATTGCCAATGTTTCAAAGTAGTTCCTGTAGAAGCGCAATTCTAAGCGTAAAATATTGTACTTACTACTGTACCTACCGGACAAAGCGCAAAACATAAGTAACAATACTTAAAATAAAAGTGTCTTTAATGCAAAAACACAATGTTAACAGACTCACAAATAAACAAATACTTATCTGGGGAAAAATACGTTCGTTATAACTATATTTATAAAAGTATTTGTTTTGTTATCTTAAAAACGCGACAACCTTAGTCTCGTCTCTGAGATGTTCCATACTGTACTTATTGATAAGATCGAAAGATAGAAATCTAGACAGTGAGTTGTTACTACTACGTATAGAGAAGCTATGCCAAGCAAAAATGTGTCGCAAATACAACGACAAGATTGTGACGTTTTCTTTGAAAATTTAAAATTCGAATTATGAATTTGAGTACGAGTTGATGACCGTGTCATCAATTCATGGAGCACAAAATTTGTACATGATGTCAGTTCCACGCTAACAATGGTAGTTCAATGGATCCAGTACCCTTACCATGAGTTTACGTGCGGTTTTACTCGCTAGCGACGACGTCACTTTTTGGATGAAAATTTGAATTCTGGAAGTGACCGTTGCGTTAGGGGCGCTGTGCATTTTTCCATAGACTTTTTTTACGTAGTCGCTTGCGAGTAAAGCCGTCGTAAAGTCATGGTAACAGTACAGGGTGTCTGCTTGATACGATAAAGACACGTCTTGCATGACTTTGGCCCTGAACGGTTATTTCCACATTGGCTGACAATGTACTTGACAACAATCATCTTTGTTATCGCTGCCAAGAGAGATTACCGATCTTAATCTTGGGAAGGGTATAGATACTATATTCTACACTGCACCATTACAAAATAATAACCGGCCAAGTGCTACCAGGACTCGCGCAATTACAAGGTAAACAGTTATAATTTTCTGTAAATGAGCAAAAATAGGTTCTTTTCGTACGAAAACCACACTGATTGCGGATAGAGAGCTTTGTTCCTCTTCTCAACCTTAGTGAAGCCCTCCTCAAAAAAAAAAATATCCTACTACTATAAATGCGAAAGTTTGTTAGGCTAATTAGGCCAGTCAAACTAATATCCTTAAACCTTGGAGAGGAAATTTCAAGGAACAAGATTTTTGACTTCGTAACTTTGTTTGGACTAGTTGGGAGGTCAACATATCAAAAGTCCCAGCCTGAAGCTTTGGCGCTGAGAGGAAGGGGGAGGGTTTAAAAGTTATTTTTTGGTTTTTCGCTTAATTTCCAGAAACTATGCGTTTTAGCGACATGAGACCTTCTACAAAATGAAAGCTGATAAAATTTTCGACAAGTTAACCTCAGTCAAGTTTTAAACCGACTTCAAAAAAGGAGGCTATCAATTCAACATGTATTTATGTGACGTCATCGTTGGAATTCGACAATATTTGGGTATAGCATATGTGCTAAGTTTCGTACGTGTATATGTATGTTTGATATTTGTTTACATTTTTATAATTTTTTTGGGTTGTCAACATGTCAACAACATCTTGTCCAATATACAAACACAAAATTTAAGAATTATACAAATATCAAACATACGAACAAACATACACTTGCGAAAAGCACACTTATGTGGACACCTAAATAGATTCATACTCAAATTATTATCCAATTCCAACGATGTAAAAAAATACTGGGCGAATTGAAAACCCCATTTTTTTTAAGTCGGTCCAAAACTTGACTGAGCATAACTTGCAGCAAATCTTATTAGCTTTGATTTTGAATGTCTCATGTCTCATGTTTCCAATTATTTTGCGAAAACCTAAAAATTTTACCTTCAAACTCTCCTCCAAGCTCAAAAGGTTGGAACTTTTGGTATGTTAACCTCGTAACGAGGGCAAATAAAGATATGAAGTCAAAAATTGTGTTCTAAGCGATTCCTTTCCTTTACTGAGCTAAATTTAATTCGTAACGATATATGTATTTTGAGATCCCATCACAAGTACGCGAACGAAGTCGCGGGGAACCACTAGTATTTCATGTTTTATTTTCTACTTACTGGTGCTTCTAGGAGGCCTCCTGCCAAACCCGTCAAAAACAGAGCCGCGTACAAGTGTGCCGTTGAGGTGGAGAAGTGGAAAATCAGCCAGGCTATGAAAAAAGGCCCGTTCACTATTTGCATGGCCCTCCTTCGGCCCAGAGGGGTCGTCAACAGACCTGACAGTGCGCATCCAACTGGCACCACTATTAAGTTAATTGAACCTGCAACATCATTGACACCTTTATTGACACCCTTAAAAATTGACACAGAATGATTTGAATCGCCTCGGAACTTATGGTTCATGCATGACAATAATGTTTGGTACCTACAAGAAAACAAATTGGAGATCAAACACGAGCAATTAGTTATTTACAACTTTATTACAGTAGAAAAGAGATTCGGTCCTATCCGTGAGCAGGTGAAAATAAGTAAGTATATGTGTATTTGAAACAACAAAGTTTAATTGCCATCTCACTGCATGACCTAAAGGTTCAACTGGCTGAGAATGGTTTTGCATTACCACCTATATGTTCACCATAATTGGTGCAGTAAAGTCTTTATAAATAAATAAATACCAGACAGTAGACGTTCTTAGTTTAGTCAGCTTCTAAAACTAAGTATCGATTGATAGAGAGGTACTAATAATTTGCCATCTTCCGATATACTTTACTGTCTGTAAGTAATCTTTAAAGAAATGTAGCCATAGAAACATTGAGTTAGAAACACGTTGTTCCCATATCGGTAGGTCAGGTAGAAAACTTGTACTGTTTACCTTGTTTGTATAGCGGAAATAAGACCTCATTTCCACAGCTAATGTTTTCCGGATTGACCATGAATAATTTAATCATTCCCTATAAAGCGTAGTATTTTTTCAAACCAAACTACAACAGTGGCATGCCGACTCAAAACAAGTTAGATAATGTGGGTGTTTTTATTTTGAAGAAATATCGTAATACATATAGCTATAAACATGTCACAAAAAAAACACCTCTGCTAATCAGCAAAACCTACCGTAGCTCTGCTACGTAACGTGTACATTTTTTCCGCGTGTACAAAATTAAAAAAAAAGTTATAAAACTAGCCAATTGCGAATTTTGCGAACCGAGTGTTCTGAACGTAGTTTCCTGCATGACCTATACAGGTTACATTGCAGTTTTAGTTTTTTTTTTTAAAACAATCAAGTCTTCCTAAATGTGCCTAAAAGTTAAATTATTTCTTTGAAAGTAAAGTAAAAAATACATCATCTATTCTTATGTCATTGGTATACTTAAAATATACGTACTTATCCAGGATATTTGTGATTTATGAAGATGCAACATTTCTCCCGGCCGAGGGTGCTCCACGGCTGGAATGAGAATGGTAGGAAAGCCCAGAGTCATACCGTAACCTGAAATAAAACACAAAGTTTTAACGTTTATTCAGCAATTTATGTTATTATATCACAGTATATTAGTAGACTAGCGGTCCCAGCGAACTTTGTTTCGCCCCGGCTCCGTCCCGCCCCAGCCCCGGCCCCGTTGAACGGGATAAAACGGATCCTATGTCCTTTTCCTGGCTCTAAGCTACCTCCCTGCCAATTTTCAGCTAAATCGGTTCAGCCATTAGGCAGGGTACGCAAAATAAGTAACTTTTTTGGTTGCTTTTTTACACCTTGTGCCCGAAAAACCCTAATATCAGAGGAACCCTACTTTTGTTCAAAATTAAATATAGCCTATATTACTCGTGGATAATGTAGCTTTCGAATGGTGAAAGAATTTTTAAAATCGGTCTAGTAGTTTATGAGCCTATTCATTACAATCAAACAAACAAACAAACAAACAAAGTTTTCCTCTTTATAATATTAGTGTAGATTATTCACCGCAGTCGGGCGTAAAATTGTGTCTTTCGGTGCGGGCGCCACCTTGAATCGTTTACTAACGGGTTTACTCCCGAGCCCCAGCGAGGGAGGTAATAGAAAATCCTAAGTGTAGCGAGAGATTTAAGTTAGCCCAAGACAAAAACACCTTTAAGCCCGAGGCGAATACTCTGCTTTTAACGCTTTCTGTGAGGCAAATAAAATGATGTTAACTAATAAGTCGGATGAGCTGCGTTGTATCAAATAATTTCAAAAAAACAATGTATCCTTGTTTTAACAAGTCATTTCAAATATTATTGTCCAATGAATACTTAATATTTGCGTTCGATTTGCAAACTATCTTCTGTTCGCTGGATTACGGTGCAGGCGAATTGAGCCACATTACCGACTATAGAGTAATGGATTTTCATACAATACCTATTACGGCCCGTGAGCCGAGATGAGGCACTTTACGTGAACATTACATGACATATAAATTGAACTTTGCCGATCAGATAGCGTGAAAAAAACTTTTCACAGAACTTTATTGCACAGTAATCAGGCTGAATACTTGGTATAAAAATAGTGGCGTCATACTTTTAAAACTGCAACTGCAGCTTTTAGTTTTAATAAAGGGAGTGTACCTATACCTCCCCTTAATTTATAAGTTTTCTACCAGTCAAGAACCGCTTCGCATCAGTTATGTGAAGTTCCCAACTTCAGCTTGACTGTGTTTTTGTGGATGCGCCAATAAATAAATGTTTTCGTAATGCGGTACGTTTTGTCTATAATTAGTTTTTTAGCCTATCAAAATGGCCAAGACCTTTGACCGCTTCGTCTGAGGAAGCTCCCACTGTCCTTAGTTTGGTCGTGTTGTTGTGGCCTTGCATTCTCAACATCGCATCGCCTTCGCTAGCGTAGCAATAAGACAAATAAAACTATAAATATAAATATGCGCCAGACAACACACCAATCGTCTGGTTTCGAAGTAAGTAATTTATAATGCCTACTGAACATACATAATTGAAATTCCAAATTATTGAGTATACTAGTAGGAATACGGTGTTGACATTATTATTGTTGATATTTTATATTTTCACCTAAGAAATATTCTAAATTCATTTTATGCTTCTGTATCTGCTGAAGTTTGTAAAATGAAATACGATAAAACAAATATTGTAACTACTCAAGTTTTGTATCAGCTAATATATTTAGTTCTAATAGGAGTTTGAAGGAGACCGTTTTCCATATTTGAGGAAATATCACAAATACCATAATGTAATTAATTGTGTTTTGGTTTAATATGCTTTGAAAACAATCGGGCATTGTTTAGTTCTTTAGTACAGTGCTAAAAACCTAAAACCTGTTAACTAAACCCTCTTCATAATTAGTATGTCAATCAAATGTAAATAAATTAACTTTAATCAGATTTCGCTTGTTTTATGCACGAAGTGTAGACAAGAACGCAGCAAGGCTCAGGAGCACCAGCTTAATTTAACACAAAATCATGTCATAGAACTAATAAATTGCAGAAAATCACTTCTGTGATGGGTAAAGATAAGGTGGCACAAGAACCGAAATAATATTCGCACTGCTCTGCTGTAAGGGTTTAAATAAAGTACAATAAACAATTCCATCACATGAAAAAATATCCATATATAACTGCATTATTGTTTCTTATTCAGAAATTTTAATCACTTACATACATTTGACATAATAATTGACTAACGTACGTCAAGTTCCCGTAGATATAAAAAAACTGATGGTGAAAATGGGCATCAAATTTTTTTTAACTTCACGGGAAGCAAATACTGAGTGTAACAATGTTTGCGATTGCATTGATTACAATTAAATTAGCACACGGAAGTTTCGACTACTCAATCCTTTGATAGAAATCCTATCAAAAAACATTCGAATCTGGGCATGGAGTTTTTAGGGTTTAAGGTTATGATAACCGTGGATTTTTTGAATTCGCATAATTGCATTTGATAAGAATATAACTAGGTAATAGCACTTACTCACCGAGAAGCAACAAGTTCTTAACGCTGACGGCTATTAGTTGTGGCAGAGCTGTGCGGAAGTCTTTTTTGTACCCGTAGGGTCTTTCCGACGCCAGCTCATCCTCGCCCGAAGGGTCTTTGCAAGATGCCATCTGAAAAAGGAAAAATAGGTTTAAAATATTTAGGAACTTCATTTAGGTCCACTCGCTCTCGCAGACCAGACCTGGATAAATTTCTGTATTTGCCACCTAGCGACAAGGAAACTGAGAGCAACAGAGTAAATGTTAAAGCCAGAGTTAGACTGGTTTTACCCAAATGGCCATTTAAATCCGATTTTAAGAACGACCCTTCCGACTCCAAGGCTGACTTTGATTGAAACAACTTTTATCGAAATCTACAGACATAAAACTCTGTCATAAAACTTGAGGTAGGGAACTACTTTTGAAAACTCTTTATTAAAACATATACATAGCTGCAGTCTTATGCCTTAGTTTTAGTTTAATCTTGATTTAAGTTTTAATATAAGGAGTGTCTTCACCTCCTCATAATCTAACTCTTCAACGTTAGAATATTATGTATTAGTATAAATTATAGACTAAGAAAAAGTTGTGTAGATTTCACATTAAAAGAAAGATTTTATAAAAAGTTACGTATATTTCAAGTCACACCCGGATTGCAAAAGTTACACCGATAGAAAGGATGGTCAAAATTATTTTGTAAAAATCAACGGTATTGAACTTTGAAATTAATTGGAGAAGGGCATTCTGATCAAGGGGCGATGACCAGTGATTAATAGGTTTACACTACTTTATGATAATGCAGTATCGTAAAATTATAATGGTGACTTTTCGTTACAACAATGGATGTCAGCCAGGTAGCTGATCTCAAACCTGATAACAGATGCAAGAATTTGGTAGATAATTGAGGAATAAAACAATCATGTTGTGTCACTATGCAATAAGCTTGATGATGGTCCACAAACGATTATTTCAACTCTCTACTCAGCAAGGCCACGTTACGAGATGCGAGGATAAAAGGTATACAATGAATGACCGACATAAAAATGTGTACATAGACGCAAAAGAGGTGCTGTATAAAAATTACATGCATTCATAAGGAAATGAACCATCCGCTATTTTAAACTCATTTACTGCATTGTGTTTGGGTGGACGAACATTTGCAACCACAGTCTGTAGCTGTTTTTTTTTTGCCATTTCACCTCATTGAACTACTATTACTATTTATGAAATTGACACCACGACCAAATTTCTTGCGCCTCGATTTGACGCCACTTGGCATCAACGCATACAGACTTTGTACCTTCCAATAATAAAAGAAGAGCCTCTCAACAAAAGAACTCCAAGTTTATTTAAATTTACATTGCGGTAACATAGAGCTAATTACTACCAAGTAAATAAAGGACAGACAGAGGGATTACAGTTGATCCTTTGAATCAACATCACATAAAATATTATCTTTGTTGGCAACATAAATAGAGGTAGGTACTTTTGGTTTAGTCGTAACTCGCGAATTTTCAACTACCTAGTTCCCTTGTTTTAAAAGAATATTCGTAATTAACTACAATCACGTACATACTCACTTGTATTTTTTTTAAAGTAACCACTATTCAGCACCTCACTTTCCGACTGATAACGATGTATGGTAAGATTACCCACGGCTAAAATATCGATGGCACGTGGATATACAATTACAAACTACCGAATGACCCCAATCGGGTCTTATGCTATGCGATTATGGCCCCCTTGCACAATACAGTTAGTATTTTAGAGGTATATTCAGCCGCTCAAAGAATGATATTTTGACGTTTTCCATTTGAACTGAAAATGTATAGGAAAATTGAAAAAGTCAGGAAAATTGATATTCTTTCAATACATTTTGTGTCAAAATAGCATTCTCTGAGCGACCAAACTATAACAATATTGGCTTAAACTTTTCCGTGTTGTTCTGTCGCTGTTAAAAACGAAGAAACGGCATCAGAACGATATAATTTCTCACGTAGTTTTTTTTAACAACAAAGCCGCCAGAATCGGCTGATATCAACTGATCTATAAAAAAACCGGCCAAGTGCGAGTCGGACTCGCGCACTGAGGGTTCCGTGACAACTTTAACTGAATTAGGGATTCTTACTTCCTCTTAGCCAAAATACCACAATATTATGTTGACCGCAAATATAACTTTGTTTTTCATAGTGTTTGTATGAAAGACAAAGTTATATTTGCGGTTGATAAAAATGTGCTATATCTCAAAAACTACTAGTTCCATTTCGCTCAAACCAATTTTCATTGAAAGTTTTTGTTGAGATCTACATAATATATTTTTTTCAAAATTTTCACTTCCTTAGTTCAAAAGTTAGATGGGGGGGGACGCCCATTTTACCACTTTGGAAGCGTCTATATCTCAAACGTTAGACTTAGAAAAAATGGTTTTAGGAATCTCAATGTCATAAAGAAAGACCTATCCATCCATCCATACACGTGTAGGTTTGGGTAAAAATTTTTTTTTAGGTTTTAGTTTCATGTATGGGAGCCCCCCCCTAGAATATATATTTTTTTAAATTTTTAGTACATGAATCGGAAAGCGGTGAACAAGATACATATACTTACCAAGTTTCAGCTTTGTGATGCTTATAGTTTTAGAATAAAGTGGCCTTGATATACGGACGGACAGACAGACAGACAGACAGACTTGACGAAACTATAAGGGTTCCGTTTTTTGCCATTCGGCTACGGAACCCTAAAAATAGGTTGTAAATAAAGCGGTGAGCTCTTCCTCTATAAACTAGGCCGGTGTAGGAATATTAAGTGGTCTGGCTGGCTTTGCCCTTAGCCACAGTAACTGCCACCGTGATAGCAATCCTGTTGGTTTCTACAAGAAGTCGCAAAATATTTTATTTTTCCGAGTAAAGGTCTGGGCCCACTAATCCGTATTATACCATGACCGTCCTAGGAGCGTATCAGACACGATAAGCAACACGATACGCTCTATTATGCCCACTGAACGGATCTACAGCCGGATTTTGCCGGTCCATGACCCGCGACAGTGTTGGTCCGAGATGGAACGGTCATGGTGATACTGTGTAGCTAGGGTAGAAACCTTTAGTATAATCATTTCTCTATGTCCAAAACGTGATTGATTTTCCAATTTATCTCTCAGTTCACATTAGTGAAACACAATAGAATGATCGATCAAGGAAGTTGAGAGTGCATCCGTATTTCCTGCACAGACGAGTTTAAAATGATAGTGTAAAAATAAAAAGTTTCTATTTCCGTAGCCGCATAGATTTTTACAAAATCAGTCAACGACCTTTTTTTAAGTACTTACCTATAGTTGAAAATGACAGTCGATCACATTTCAACTCAACATGGCAAGGTGCTGCATTGCGCACGTGACGAGCGTGCTACTGTTATCTCTAATTCACTTGAGTTTGGTGGATGGCAGCGGTCTTTTATTGCTGTATCGGCCTATCGATATAAGCAATGATTGCGTAATGTCCCACTATTTGAGATACGATATTTCCTTTGGCCATGGCATGTCCGACACCATCACTTTGGTAAGTGATATCTATGAATAGAAGATGTTTTTCGTGTTCGGCCCTTAGTCATAAAAGGAATACGGCAAATAGTCTGCTGAGAATGCAAACTTTGTCATATCCCGCACCTCTATTACATATAAGTCTATGTAGCTTACAGATAAAACCGTCATTATTTTTATGAAAAAAAAACATAGTTATATGGCGGAACCTACTTCGTTAAAATTCAATTCACATGAAAAATTCCACAGCTATTTTATAGTTATTAAACGTTTTAGTTCACAAGCACACAACACTTTACCGAGGTTTCATTTTAATTACGTGTAATGATGATAATTTCATTAATTTCCTTACGTGTTACATCGGTGTATCTAGCCTATATTGTTTATGATGTATTAATATTGGTATTGAATGGTATTATTGTATTGCATACTTTAAAGGTATAATTCTATGTCTTGTACCTATCAAACAAATTATACCTACCAAAACAAAAGGTAAGAAATTATGAGATATTAAAAAAAGCGATAAGACCGCCTTAATTCTGTATTTCATTTCAACAAAGTAATAAACCTATGCGATATGCAATAAAGAGTCTCTTATGAGGCGTAGATTGATGAACCAACGCATTTGTTGGGTAATAATTATGGCTGGGTGGTGGAGAAATAAAATAATGTGATTATTGAAGTCTTGTCATTCATTAAAACTGCTCTACGTACAAATAAGTACTATCTTTCAGGTTTTCAGAACCCTCAGTGAGACAGACTACGAATGTCTTGTAGAAATTGTAATTGACGATCCCAACGCGTACCTTTTGCTGGTCATACGTTTTCCTAACTCAATTGTTACAAACTGTCATAAGAATGGAGATGCCTTCGTAGTTTTCAAAAAGAAAAGATGTGTGCGGATTTGCGACGTATCTGGGGATGATCACAATTCTCCATATTTTGTCCTGACTGTCAAGCAAAGGCTGAAATTTCGGTTTCTCAGTAATAGCAGCATTAACACAGATATGAAAGTGAGTTAACATGATATTTCGTAATAGGTACCTGAGATAGGTTCTTTAGAATTTGGAGCTTCTCAATACTAAATTTAACTTCAAAAGTAAGTAGGTATTAGGTACGTATCTTGCGATTGTGAATATCCTATAATCAGTCCAAAGAAATCCACAGATCCAACAACTAATCACTTTTAAGAGACCTTGTATCTGTTACCGGGTTTACAACTATCTCATTTATTCATTCAATTGAATGATTATCATAATCCAGTTTAACTCGTCAAGTATGTGTGAACGAGACACAATAGAAATTCCATTGTTATGCGACTCCCTGGAGTCGTTTGATACCTGACTGATTATTATCATAATAGTATTGCACAAAGGAATTGTTAAGTTACGAGAACAAGTGACAATGTTCAAATTATTATCAATATAATATACTGTTCTTTAGAAAAGACAAAAAATCTGACCCACATATGTATGACAAAAGTAAGCAGTCAGAAATAAGAAATTGTTATAACAACAAGTCTGGTTCTTTTAACTTCTTTTAATTTACCAAATGCAGGCAAATTTTTATCAAGTTACCGGAACGTCAGCTCGTAAGAGACCTCGCAGAGGATGCGATGCTAAAAATGAAACTGTATGTATAACACCTAAAGACAAATTTTGTTTCACCGGAGGAGTGGTCTGCGATGGCATCAAGAACTGCGGAGTCACGGATTGGTTAGTCCTATGTTAATACAACTCTTCTGACTGATTTGTAAAGCAGCAAAAGATATCTGCAAAATCAGCGTTGTCACATTCATAATAACGTGGATAAATCCGATGCAACTATTTTTTTTTTGTTATTTACCGAACTGACATATAAACATCCTTTCAAACTACAACATTTATTTAAAAATTATTAAAATTAATAGAAAATCTATCCGAAACCCATGACGAGTGGCTTATCGAACGTTCTGAATCGCCCTGCAAGTCCCATCTTAGGATTTCTAAATGATTTTCGATGCAAAATATTTAGTTAACAAATTTTCTACATTTGTAGATGTTGTTATATTCTTTGCTAATTTGTTCCCACTACACTAAGGACTTTGATTATCCTACTACTATCCTACTACTATTATAAAGGCGAAGTTTGTAAGTATGGATGTATGGATGTTTGTTACTCTTTCACGTAAAAACTACTGAATGGATTTGAATGAAACTTTACCACAATATAGCTTATACATCAGAATAACATATAGGCTACAACTTTTGAGGTTTCTAATGTGAGGTCTTAAAAATCACATTTTTTGCGCTACTAGACAGGACGAACCTGAAGTCCACGCGAACGAAGTCGCGGGCAAAAGCTAGTATTTCAATAAAATCATAATCAGCAGTAGCTTGTTCGTATTGAAATACACGGTAGTCTAGGAAAAATATACAAATTACAAATAATAATGAAAAAACTAAAACTGCTAAATACAACATTCACGTGCTAATATAACATCGGTAATTTTGATTATTTTACAGGTATGACGAACGCAAGTCAGACTGCGATGAAGCAGTGAAACGTATAGGCTACGCGCCGGTGGTTGCTGTGGTGGCCGTCATTGTGTGTCTGATGCTGGCTGGAGGGCACCTCATGATGAGATGGCTCCCTCCTCTAGCCAACTCCTTCTTCATCTTCAACGCGAATGAAGACAACCGGTTATGCATCGATCCCGTATTCGTCGCACCAGAATTTGGTTCGTGCGAAATTGAAAAGGCAAAAAAAGTGTCTATCATACCGGTGAGTTGGATTGTGACGAATTTATACTGAAGCGTTAATTACAAGTAAATGTCTAGGCAACGGAAGGTTTCAGTAGGCTAGAACAACTACGACCTCCGTCCATAGTACACTGGATTTCATGCGTCGCCGCTCAGAGGTCCCGGGTTCGATTCCCGGTCGGGTCAATATAAAAATCATAGTTTTCTTTATTGTCCTCGGGTTTGGGTGTTATGGTACCACGGTTGTTTTCGATTTACACAAAGCAATGTAGCTGATTGGTGTCCGTTCGATATTTATTAATTATTTAATTTTAGGTTTCCAGTTCATCATCAGAAGAACAGGGTGAAGAAACATCCCAAGCCGGAGAAATGTTACAAATTGGAAAATCTGAAGTTAATTTGAAAGAAAGCGTAAGTCTCAGCTAGTGTAGTATTTTAAACAGATGGCGCAAAAGCTATGTGTATTAAAATAAAGTGTTCTGCTTGCTATTAAGGCAATCCGAAGACCATCTGAATTGACATCAACGCAGCGGAGAAAAAATACAATAAGGGCCATGACAGAGATGTTCCAACAACGTTTGAGGTCCGTCGCAGGCCGCGGCAGAATGAGCAGGGCCGCCAAAGAAGACTCAAAACTGCCGGAAATACTTTAAGCAAGTTATTGAATTGATTAATAAACTAGGACACTTTATTGGTATTCCTGAGTTTTATTTATAAAAGAACCTATATAGGTGCGGCAGAGCAGACCACAACCTTGCTGCTAGGTAGGTAATTCTGAAAAGGTAGGTGGATACCCATAATATAAAGAAAGATAAAGCTAGCTTAGGTACGATCCTACGTTTACGTACCTAATCAAGACTGGTTAAATAACTATTATTTTATTCAACTAAGTAGGTAACCTCGTAATAAAAAAGTTAGATGGTACTAGATATTAATCTATTATGTAAATAAAAAAAGAAAGCATGCATAAGTAAATAATATAAAACTGGTTGTTCTAAATTAGAGAATTGTTGTTAAAATACGAACTCCAAGTTAATTTTGGCCACAACGTTGACGAGTACTTAAGTTAATCCATTTTTTAAGAAATCAGTAGTTTCCGTTTTAGTTTTTATGTAAGTTTCAATTCTAAGCTAATTAAGTATTAAATTAGTTTGGTACACAATTACGTATAATAATAACATCATTAAGGTGTCGTCTGCAACAGTCGTGTTTAATTATAGCTTAAGTGTGTTTTAATTAATAGCACCGTTTCTAATATTTTGGTCCTCCATTTCAAACGTCAGGTAAACATTGGGACATTTATTGACTAGCAGGTAGTTTTCTAGCTCATTAGCAAAATAAAGAAATAATTCCAAAATTACCTTTGTAAAGTGTATTAAAGTAATTTAGGTATGAATGATTGTAAAAAAGACTCACGTTATCCAGCAATATTCTCGATTGCGTTGGATGGAGATTGGGCAACGATTTGTTTGGACCTTGGCTTGCTTAATAATTCACAGATCTCGCGCGTGCGGAATATGAAGGTGCGCGCGCGACTGGCTGGCTGGCTTCACTTCAATCAACTGCAGTCTGTCGCACTCACCGACACCTCCAATCTAGTAATCTGTGACTGCCGAAGCATGCGTCTCAAGGCACCTTGGATCCTTTAGTGAGCGGCGGTGGGACTCTGGTCACTTTATATGATTGTGATTCAAAATAGAGCTCCTGACTATTGAAGAAACAGCCCTAAGCGCAAAACATTACCTACATCGAAATTGACATCTGAGCATCTGAATCACCAAGTTTGTTTAAATGTGCATATTTTTACAATATTAGCCATTTTCAACAAAAACTCTTTTATATCTGGTGAAATATTGATGCTTTAATTAATTAGTTTGAGTATGATCTCATTCGATTCAGCGCGAGAAAATGCATTGAGAATGATAGCTCACTTTCCTAGTTGGCAAAAGGTTTAACGTAGGTAAGTTACTCTTTTTTCAACAATAACCCTTCATACTCGTATTTTGCAAAATATCCTTTGTTGTCTCATTCGATTTAGCGCAAAAAATACATTATTAATGGGGCTTCACTTGGCTAGTTTACATCCTTCGCTGTTCCAACAACAATACCCTTCATATCACACAAAATGTCGAATCCTGTATGGTCACGGTTTCATTTAATAAAACGCAGAAAATTACCTATACCTACCTATGTGAAATAAGCATTATTTACAATGGGGTCCATGGGATAGGAAAGGACGCCTAAATTTTGGTAGATAGGACTCGGCAAATACTAATTCCTAGAGCCAATTTGAAATTTATGATCAAAATTATGCCGCCTAAATTTCGCTTCCTTCCTTTTCTTGCGCTATAAGACCTATTCAACGATCCCCAAAAAAAAACTATCTGTTAGTTAATCCGTACATGCGATACGAGTACTTGTTGTAAGCAAGCTACCACATTTTTTTTTCAAAAATTTATTTTACCACTTGTCCGGGGAGATTGTAATACCTACTCGTATTATAATACTAGCTGTGCCCGCGACGTCGTCCGCGTGGAATAGTGACTTTGGGTAGAATTTTTAATTATTTAGGCTTATAATTTTACAAATAAGATACTTAAGTATTAGTACTTTATTTATATAAGTTTATTAAATTACATTTTAGTACTCACTTATCATTAAAATTGGCCATTATTAGCAATTAATTGTAAAAGTTTAGGTTCAACGACAGGTGATACTGAAGAGGCCATTGCGACACCATCAGTGTCTAATATCACTTGTGGCATAATTCTTCACATGTGGCGTTGTTGCTTTTCTTTGAATATTATTTACACAGGCAATTTTCCATAATTTCCATGCTTTCAATCACAGATGAATAATTTAGGTACCTATTCAATACTTTGTTTCACTTTGTTTTATTTTGATAGATTGAATGACTTGACATTTGACAATGACGTAAGACATCACTACGCGGCTTAGACGAAGTATATTATAGACTTGACAGCCGCGTTCACCCGTATGAGACAGATATAAAGTACTTACGTATTTTGGGGTGGCCATGTTCATAAAAATTTACTCCCCACCCATATAAATACACTAGTAACCTTAATTACAATAAATACTTAATTTTACAATCAAAATCTTTATTTATTTGTACAAAAAAATATTAACATAGGGATAAAACAAAAATTGTGTACAGAAAAAATGTTTAAGAAGGAAACAAAAAAAAAATGGATAGAACACATGCGAGTGTGCTTGGTAGACTGCCAGTTTTGCCGTCCAGTCGCTGCAATCCAAACCTTTAGTACCGTCTCGTCTTTTGGAAATCTATATAAATGAACACAAATCATAATTAGTTCAAATAATAATGATCACTACAACGCATGAAATGTTCATCCAGCAATTAAAATATATATACGATTTTAAAAATTAGTCGATTGTAAATTACCCTTAAATCGAGAACTTTTACCCTTTGTATTGTGGTATCCCTAAAGGTAACGATAACCCAGCAAAATTTAAAATACTAACAAAATGGCTACCGTAATAGCCATAACCCACAGAGTTGAGCCATAGACGACCTTTTATATTTGGTCAGGTAATAATACAAAAATATTTTACAATTCGATTGATAATTCACTACTTTTTTCCACTATTATGTATGTTCTTTTTTGGGTTTAAAATTAATGCACTTCGATGCAGGTAAAACATATAGGAACAATATAAATGAGGCTTACTTACGTGTGAAATGTTATGTTTTCATATTTACGCTCAGTACGGCTTTTACATCCAAGCACACAACAATTTACCATGTTGAGTAAGTAAAACAATCACTCCGTAATCCACAAAACACTTCACTTGCACAAAATTTATTTTAAATTTGCAATTTTATTGTATTTTTCGCATAGACGTCAAATGTCTGCCATTATTTTTAAATTGTGGCAGGCAGAAATTACCTATGAACGGTGATAAGGACAAAAAACAATATCTGCGTCTCTCTCACTCTTAAGTACTTTTGTATACAGCCATCACTTTCTAACTTGTCAATTTTAAATATGTGTCAAATCTACAGGATACATAATCTAAGCTACGCGGTTATCAAGTGGTACGCACTGGTACGCACTCTATGGTTGAAAAAGTGACACTTGGCGCGTTTCGTTCTACTGAAGTTTGTTATGGCATTTTTTAATATTTTTTTACAGGTATTGTAAGTATCCTAAATGTTGCCCGATGGCTTAAGCTACCACTGTTCAAAATTTCATTTGAATTGGTTCAGTCGCGAGCAAACAGACAGACAAACAGACAAACAGAGAAATAAGAAATTTGAAAAAAATCTAGATTAGTCCCATTGCACTTCTTACATCCCCCTGACTGGGTTTTAAGCATTTTCTTTTATTGTACAGAAATTTGACCTCTACAATTTTATTATATGTATGTATAGATAGATGTTCTGCCCATGCCAAATCTAAGCTGAACTACGGACAGACGGATATTAAGATGGTGATGATGGCGAAACTATTAAAAACTTAGAGGCCAGCTAGATCAAGAATTCGGTAATAATTCCTCCTCCCCTTCAGCACGAGAACGTATCTACCGTCTCTTCTTTATAGACATACATTAAGCTTGGGTGTAGTACCTACATACTTAAACATGGTACCAATGGCACTTTCAGCTCGCCATTTTGTTTCGAAATGGCGAGCATATGGCACGGCCACCATGACCACGGCCTATTAATTTCTGTTTAGCTCAAAGTAAAAGAATAAATAACACTGGTGGCATATACAGAAGTTTGCAGAGCATCAAACATTTACGTTTCTGCGGTAAAGTAATCGTTTAAAAAAACGAACATACGAGTGCAAATCTCATCTCCAGTACATCCTTCTACCTAACACATCAGATTCCTAAGAAATGAGGCACTACCTACGTATCGCGGCTGTATCGATGCTAAAAGAAGCGCAAGATAAGTGTGTAAAGGTTGTCAATTTGCGACTGCATCGATGCTGCCAAACTGCAAAAGGTCTAACATCTTTAAAAGAAACAAATTACATCATCTTGGAAAGAAACTACTTAATATCCGCGACTTCTCCCGCGCAAATGTTATTTAGGGGTATTAACTAAAAAAAAATAGGTTGCGTAATACTAATGTTGTGACTAAGTAACCTATCAATGCTGTAACCTATTCACGTTGCGAACTGCATTTAAACTAAGCTAAAGGAAAGGCTCTACCTGATAACAGAAAATTAAACATGTTTCACACAGGTAAAAAGAAGTTTTATTGTTTTTCTGAGAGTGTATTAAGTTACAGAACGTATAATTTCATTACGCATTAAAAAAAAACTTTTGGTTATATCACGCGACTGTACAATTTATAACAAAAATAATCGACAGCTTTAAAAATACATGATTCTCTTGGGGCATTGGAACCTGCGTATCATTTCTCAATTATCTAAAATATATATGCATATATATATTAATTGCACAATATTATCGCAAAGCGATAAAAATTTTTCGTCATTATGGTAAGGTATACCTTGATATTTTTAATCTGTCTCAAAATATTTTACACAATCTAATGGTATACAACCAAAAAATTGCAAGTAAATATTAAATAATACAATATATTAATTTCATAATAATTAAAAATATCACATCTTTGATCCATGATACCTTTGCAGTTCCATTTGTAACTCCCCCGTGATACATTTCGACCAAGACAAAATAATTGATGTTAAATTACAAAGATCTCATCAGAGCGTCTGCGACAACATGGAAACGAAACACTCATCAGTTGAACAGACAAGACGTAAGTTGTGATGACGCGTGGCACAGCTAGAATTAACATGCACTACAAGGAGTGTGCCACACAGTGCCCAGTGTTTAGGCCTGGCTCTCATTGGTGGTAGTTTCGATGGTGGTGCCAGAAGGTTTGTTGTTTGCTTTGGGCTTGGCCTGTTGTGTTGGCTGCGGGGAGGACGTGGTGGCGGGAGCCTCGCCCTCCTGTCCGTTCTGGCGCTGGCCCTGGGCCGGCTGGCCACCCTGGGCCGGGCCCTGCCCCGGGGCCTGGTTGTTGCGCGGACGCATGCGGTACCCGCCGCGATTCATGGGGCCCGGGCCGCCACCCCGACGTCCTCCGCGGAAGTTACGACGGAAGTAGCTGCATCAAAAAAATATGTAAGCTTGAATTTCAAACAATCAACCCAAAATCAGTTTTGTACAATTCCATTTTAGATGACAATCTTTTATATATAAACGAGAAATAGGTAGAAAAGGACAGCTGATTTTGTGAATTTAAATAAATTAACCCAAAGTCAGTTAAATACAGCTACTGCTGTATTGGCCATCTAAGAGAAGTCTACTTATATGGATGATTATTCATCTAAGTACTGACCTACGCTGTGGTGGTGCTCCGCCCCCCTCCTGTCCCTCGTCACCCTGCGCGCCCCCCTGGGTGGGCGGGGGCCCGCGACGACCCATGCGACCCCTCCGTGGAGCGCCTTCACCGCCACGTCCGCCGCCTTGACGGGGGTAGTATCTATAAAACAAGCAAAAGTAACATTAGCATCATTAATAACAATAGCCATAGGCCTCCTACATGGTTTGCCACAGCGACTGGTTGTGAGCAGTCTGTCTGCATCCATTGTGATCCTGCGAGGGCTGGTTTTACAAGGTCATCGTTTTTTGTAATGGATTGGCTCTCGACATCTAAGCTAAAAATGCAGACTTTGAAGTCTTTCCGGTTTTAGGGAAAACTAAGATGGTAAGATTCACTCTTTTGCTGTTTGCATTATAAGTTTTATGTTTGTAGCTTCCACCTGGAAATCTAATGTAACTAGAGGTATTAGATTCAGATTCATTTATTGCCTATTTCATATAGTCACAAGTTGGATGGTGTTACAGGTATATAGACAGTACAAGTGACGCCCTGCAAGGGCATTGCAAACATGAAACTGATGCAGGTACTTACTGGCGCTGGAAGCCGCGGCGTTTGTCTGCTGCATAGGGCGAGCCCTTTACTGGCTCGCCGCCGGGTCCAGTTACTCCAGCTGCTTCGTAGCCTTTCTCCCCGGCGACCACGGCAAACTCCACCGCCTCTCCGTCGCCGACCGAGCGCACAGCCTTGCGTGGGTTATTCCGGGCGATCGCAGTTTGGTGAACAAACACATCTTCCTTTGTGTCATTCCTAAAGACAAAATAACATGTTAGCATTAAAATAACACTTGGTGTTTATGTAATTTTATATGAATAAAAACAGTTACAAACCTGTTGATGAAACCATATCCACTCTTCACGTTAAACCATTTCACAGTGCCCGAAACCTTTTCAGCTGTAAAAAAACAAAGGAAATTAACAATCTCCTCCAACAAATCTATCATCTTTTTCTCACAATTATTATAACTTTTATTACTCTGCAATAAACATTACAAGAAGAGTATGGCAGCTAATTGGACATACAATACTGATAGTAGACAGTTTTATCTACTACCTTTTGTTTTAAATCTAAACATTAGAAAAATATATGAATATTACTTAGAAATTACACAAAGTAGGTGCTTAACATGTAAATGGAAATAGTTCACAAAATAACAACTAATTCTCATTTTCTGGCTAAAATTATAATAACTGGTTAACATTAAGTTGCCATTGTGGTTACATGAAAACAACTAATAAATCAATTTCAATTCGCAACATGCTTAAAACCAATCGCATGATATGACAAGTTAAAACCAAAAGATGTCCAGCAGTTTATTTGGAAGTGAGCAAAAGGCAAAAAGGACAAATCCAAGACATTACTTAAATCATTTTAAAATATTGCCTCACTATAAGAAGGCTAAGTAGACTGTTTTTAGAATCCTTGTTGTTTTGTTTATATATTAAATGGAACAAGAAGTATCATGAGACATTTGGGCCAGCTTGAGTTGGTTTCCACAAAATGGAAGACCTTATTGAAACATTCATTAAATCACTTTGCAGATCTTTATTGGCATTCAAGGCTTAAAGTAATTATGTTCCAGCTTAGCAACTGAAATCGCTAGCACAAACCAAATACGTATGATACCTATTAGAGATGTTTATTCAAGTGCTCACAAGAGCTTCACAAATCTATTCATTCAGAAAACACAGCAAATTTAAAGTTAGACTCGCCCGCTGGTACTTCACTTAAATTCTATATGATGACTTGCTGCATTCACGCATCGTTATATCGATTTGTGTGATGCGAGACGACGATATGTATGTATTTATACAGATTGAACAGGGAAGCAGCTAACTGCATGGGGTCAACATACGATCAATACCGCAGCGAACTAGGGCATCACTTCCCATACCTACTATAATCCAGTCTAATTTTAGCCGTCGGTGTAAGTAAATCCGATGACGTCGACCGAAACTCAAAAGAAAAGCATGATTTCACAATTTCGTAGCCATGTGCTTTCGTTAAACATAATGCCGGGGAACGCATAACTAAGATGGCGTATCACACTTACCGATGACCTGCTTTTGTTTAGCCGTTTTAGGTTGTTGCGGCTGGGATTGTTGTTCTGGTTGCTGCTGCTGCTGTTGGGGCTGCGGCTGCGGCGCCTTTTCGGTATCAGCCATGGTGTAATTGGCGAACGGCGATGGTGGCAAGATGGTAAAATCCTCCACGACCTCTCCTCGATGTTCAACCACTCTTCGATCGTTACAAATTGACAGTCCGGCTGGCGTGCTTCGTGCAAGGCACGCTAGGTTATGTAGTGAGATGTCGAAAAAAAGTTATCGATATCGATACTCGTAATTTAAAAACTTATGATCCCGCATCAGCATACATCTATATAAGCTAGGTAACTATTAACTATGTTAATAGTAGATCATTCATATAGGGCTTGATAAGGAGTCTTTTGGCGCGGGCGCCAACTTTAATCACGAGCGAAGCGTGAGGATTGTATATTTGAGCCCCGAGCGAAGCAAGGACATTAATGGGTTTAGTTACCCGAGCGTCAGCAAGGGAGTTATAGAAAAACCTGAGTGTAGCGAGGGATTTAAGTTCACCCAATACAAAGACACCTTTATGCCCGAGGTGAATACTCTGCTTTTACGCTCTCTGTGAGGCGCCACACTGCGCTGTATCAATACATTACAAATAAATAAATGTAGTCATCAACTAAAATTAGCTGCCCATCTTTCCTTTTAACATGTTATTTCAAATATTATTTTACTAATTAATAATTACGCAATATTTTTCTGATATCGGCGCATGGTGGCGTTCGATCGAAACCGCAATTTTCTGCCAAGCAACAATTGTTGGGGACAGGAAATTGTATTCAATAGTTGTCCTATTTTTTTGTAGATTTATATGCCGCTAGATAAAAGCAAAGTAAATTAACAATATTGTATTAAAAATTCAATATATTTTTTGCAAAATGATATAGTCAAGTCTCTTAATGCTTTTCTTTAATCAAACATTAAACGACTCTGGGGCAATTTTACGACCTTGTCCTTTTTATCGTTATATTTTCATAGATGTATCATTTGGTTTAAATTTTATTTTTATTGTGTCGTTAATATTGATTATATTTATTAATTAAGAATAAAAAATATCTCGATGACCTCCTAATGATGTGTGTTTTACTTCTAATTGAACCAGGACTGTACCGATAGTATTTGACAATATCGATAATCTTATAGTGGACTTCACTATTCCTAAGTATTTGATGTTGCTAGTGCTTAAAATATTGGCGTTGGTGTTGTAACTTATAAAAAAGGATCACAACGCGGCCTTGCTTTGCTACTTACTCGTACGACAAATCGGCACGTTTTTAATATCAACCAATCTTAAGGAAAGCCAATGCAGAATATTTTATTATCATTTAATAAAAACGATTGTTTGTTGTGTCTTGTGAAATACTGAATATTTGGCTGTATGGCATATGCCATTGCTTACCTATAACAATAACTTTCCTTAGATGATACATAGATGGCACTGACTGCAGCCACGGGCATCTTGGGCAGCAGCCTTACTCGACACAAAACCCGATCCAATGAATATAGCCATCCCTGTCACACGCATACACTGCCTGGTATGAGTGACAGTGATGGCTATAATCATTGGATCGGGTTTAGTACACAAAATCCGAGTTTTTACCATGTTTTTACCATAGAATTATTATTATCCCTTCAGGCAGCTTCAGGAATATTAATTTTACATTAATTTTATGGTTTTTACCGTAGTAAAAGCCGTAGTACTATTAAAATATATTCTGTGTTCTTACGTAGTTTAGTGCATAGAGGAATACTATATATTAGTGTCGATAGAAACAATATTATGGTGTTCTTCTTGCCCGAGGGAGCGGGAAGGGTAGCTAGTTTTTTTTTTTTTTTTTGGTATCTTTGCTTACGGCTAGTGCATTTGCCACGGACAGGGCCCTGTTTAATAAACATTACAATCCGACAATTTTGTAAATAAGTTACATAATTGTTCAGTTTTATGACAAGTGCTGTTTAATAAAACTTACAAATATGTCAAAAATCTACAAGTAAAAACCTTACAAATATTGTAATTATAAATGCTGTTTAATAAACGTTTACATATGTAGAAAACGCCTGTAGAATTCGATGACAATATTGTAGTTGAGCCATTCTCAAAAAGTTTGCTCATGGCAAAAATGACGTGTCCGCTCAGTTTGAGTGTGTACAAAAAATTCACTACACAGTATTTTGTTAAAAATATTTGCGGCAATAGAAGGAAACCTAATAATTTCTTGTCAGAAAAATAAAACATACTAAATTTACAACTGAATACTGAAATATAGCTAAATTCAGGCATTGAGTCTCACTAATTTTGACTGTCCCAAGCACTTTCTAACATGTTTGAACAAGAAATTATGAATGTTCCTAATTTTCATGAAACTTATAATGGTATTTCTCTATTTTATTAAACTATAATCTTTAATCTTTTATCATTAAATAATGCACTTTTATTATGAAATACGCTTAATTTTATAATTTTAATTTGTCCACTAAAATGGTGATTGCGGAATTCCAAGAGCGTCACGGGCATTTTTCAAGCCTTAGAATTAAATTATTTCTATAGTACATTTTTAAAAGGAATACGGCAACACTTGCATGTTTATTTACAACCGCCACTTTGGACTGTGGGCGTTCAGTTGACGCAAGAAAGTGTGTGCCGAGTGGTCGCGTCACGGCGAATATTTAAGAGGCTTCCGCTAGCGTTTCGGATTTAACAAGGTTAGAGTTGTTCATTGATTTCTCAATATATGAAATTAGAATCCATTGCTAACATAAATCAAGAATATGTGCTCATTATTTACAAAGAATTCCTAATAAAGTAGCAATATTTTTTAACAGATATGAAAGTGTAAAAGCGTCACATCCTAAGCGTCACGTTTTCACGAAAGTGACGCTAAGGAGTACTTAAGTGACTCTTTGGAACACTTAAGCTGGGTTTACATGTTATCAGACATTAAATTTGATTTTTACACAATGTGTTAAAAAAAGCAGAAAAATTATAGTTAAGGAAACCGTAACAAAAATAATTTTACCTGACTGCGCCAGGAGGGTTATGTTTTTCGTGAGTATCCGAAATATCAAAAAAACATTTTACTTCTCCATACAAACTGGTCTCAGCTGATCGGCGATTTAGTATGGGGCAGCCATTTTTTTACGATTTCGATGTTGGTCCCATAGAAGAAGTTGTTGCATTTGAGTAGTAGAATGACCCCCTTAAAGGATTATGCACTTTTTTGTATCATTTTGTATATTAGAAGTAGGGCCGCTTGTAGGTATATTTAAATGTTCAAATGTAAACCTAGCTTAACTATTTCTTAGCGTCACTTTAGGGTTCAATAGCGTCACTGTCCCATTTTTGAAAAAAATAAAATATTAAATAATTAACAGAAAATAAACAACAAATATATAATTTTTTTGTCACATTTTAAACGTAATAATGCGCTTCTATTTCATAATTATTTTATTTAAAAAAATGAAATTGTTTGGGTATATTCGAAAAAATACATATGTGAAATAAACAGTAAGTGACGCTTTGGAAATGTTTTGCCGAAATTATTTAGTTTTTGTTCATTGATTGTTTATTGTTTTTGTTTAATTAGAAGCCTGACATTGTTGATTTGAAACTAAGTAATTTTTTTGATTATTTTACTATTGGTTGTTTTATTAAATCATAAGTAAAGTTCGTGACGCTCAGGAACAAAAAAGTGTACTTGTCTTACTTAAAATCTTGTTAATGATTAATTGATGCCCTGTAGTACATTAAAGTTTTATTTTTCATAAAATATAAGATATATTCTTTTTTTTAAAGTTAATTAAACGACAATACCACATAATGAAATTTAGTGGAACTCCTTAGCGTGACGAGCAAACTTTCTGGGAATGACTCAGTTACAAATTTGTAGTTGTAAGTTACAATTTACATAAAATGTAAGATTTTGTTGGGGTAGATTTCATAAATCACATTTAGTGGCATTGACTTATAAAAGTACTTTCTTATTTGTTGAATTCGTAACGAAAGTCATGGGCATAGTAACAAAATATTGATTGTGTCTCTATATGAGAATGACGGTATTTTATTCGGTGGGTTTAGTGAAAAACTTACTTACGATATAAAAATTAAAAATTGAAAACAGGTTATTGCTAGTAATGACCAAATTTATTTTTTTTATATAAAAAAAGTAAGTATTTTTTTAAAAAAATAGTGTAACTTCGTTTAGACGAAGTTACACTATTTTATTTTAATACTTACTTTTTTGACAACCATTGCTCCAATGGTTCTAAATGGTCTATACTACTTTTGCCTCCAAGCTTTACACCCATCTTCAAATCACCCTCCCCTGTATTATTATCTTTAATAACAAATAAAGAAAATTTTATTCAAATTTTCTTTATTTGTTAGGTTGAGGCAAAATTGTAAAGTTCTGACACAAGGCGAGTCTACCTGTCGGAATTGTAATACAATTTACAAAATATGTAAACTTGTAACTACAATTATGCGTTCAATAAAGCAGTTTTCCCTACAAATATGTAAATTGTCACCTGTAGAGAGAAAATGTTTATTGAACAGAAACTTGTAAAATTGTAGGTACAATTCTACAATTTTGTAGATTTTCCACCATGGTAAATTTGTAAGTTGTATTCTTTATTAAACAGAAACTTGTAGAATTGTAGCCTGTAATTTACAATTACAATTTACAATTTGTAATGTTTATTAAACAGGGCCCAGGTGTAAAAGGTAGGGGAACAAGGAAAAATAAAGGAACGGAGAACGGAATGGAATGGGATCAGGTTAGTTTGTTGACAAACAAAACAAATTGACAATTACAAAAATACAACTAATATTTCTATCTACTTTCAAAATATTATACTTTAATATTATTATTTACAATAAATATAGATAAAATATTATAAATATCTGAATTATTCATACATAATAAAGTGACAATAGATGTGGGAAAAGGAATACGTTGGGAAACAAGAGAGGAAAACAATGAGGAATGATCGAATAGAGGACACGAAAAGAAGATATGGTTCAGATCACCTATGCCAGTACCACATTCACACAAGTTTGAGTCAATTATTCGTAATCTAGCGAGGTGAGGGTAGCTAGTAGCTAGCACATACATTGGATTGTAGCACAGATTAGTAAAGTATGGATTGTAGTTGCCCCAATCGGACATCGGACCTTATCTTGATATCTGACTACTCATATGTGGAGATTTATTAGTATTGATGTTTTAGGATAATATAGTGATTATTAAAACTGTTCTTAGGAATTAATAAATAAATAAATGAATAAGAAATAAGACGAAACAAACGTTGTTTACGGTTTACGTTTTATTTTGTCTTCCATAAGCGTACACGTACACTTAAACGTACGAGTAGTAATTACGTAATAAATAAAATAAAATAAATATGCGCCAGACAGCACATCAATTGTCTGGTTTCGTGGTATACCTACTTCCTTCTGTAACGAAATACCAGACAACGATTATGACGGGGGCGTCTCCCATAAATACTTAAATACATATAAAATCCATGACTTGGTTACATACAATTAATGTTCGTGCTCATCACACAAACATTTGCCCCTTGCGGGATTCGAATCCGCGACGGCCAGCGTAATAGTCGGACGTCTTACACTAATTATAATTATTGCATTACTGTTGGTAATTGTTTTTTATCATATATTATTATAATTTATTTACTCTCATCCACCGGTTCATCCGGTTTGCGGGCACGTGTCGGCCACAGATTAGTAAAAAAGTATCTTTGGTGTCGGCTCAGGGCCCCTATTTTTGAATCACTCGCTTGGATATGGCGAGTGATTTTCATTCGAAAACGATTTTTTTTCTATGACTTTTGACACTACGTCGAAAATCACTCGCCATCTTGAAGCGAATGAATCAAAAATAGGGGCCCAGTTCTTTAAACTAAGATAGGTATTTCGAATAATTATATCGGAATGAAATAAAAAATACGAATTCATATACCTAATAATCAAATTTATGCTAAGAATATGTCAGTTCTGTCCACCATAATGGGCACTCAGGGGTGGCAGAGGGTGGCTCGATCGGGTGTCCGGGGGCCAGGCGCAGTAGTCGGAACAAACTTTCCCTGTCAAACACTAGGTGGCGCTCGAAAAAAAATCAACGTGTTTATAATCAATGATGCTGTTTTTATTGAATGAAATTAAAACAATCCTTTTTACAACCAATAAAATCACGACAGCAAATGTTTTGTGTTAGCGCTTACCAAGCGCCATCTTGCGATTGATAGGTCAAACTAGTCCAGACTGCCACCACAGGAGGACCTAGTTCTAAGAACCTTAAAAATGTAATTGCCTAGGGCAGAAAAGTTAAAGGAATGTTAAATAAAGCCAGCAAAATAATATTGTATAGGGTGGCCCAACCAAGCAAGCCTTATGAATAGCACCAAAAAGCTACGTCCAGAAGGTAATTTACAGTGTCCCCTATAATATTAGTCAGAATCCTTTAAAAAAATGTGAAATTGAAGTTCAAGCATAGGACAAACATCCTTTTTCAGTATTTATTTAAAACAGGTTCGGATGCTCCATCCTATAAAGGAAGGAAGTCATACGATACGAGTTGCGAAGATTATCTTTTTTTTCCATTTTGATTTTTGATTTTGTTCTAGGTAGAACATATAAAATAAAAATATTACATTAAATAATAGTAAAAATGATACAAAAGAGTAACTAACTTAAATACTTAACATTATTTTACCTAAAAGACGTGCAATTTTTGGATACAGAACAGTCACATAACGCTTTAATTAAAACAGAATAATTGCTGTTGATTACTTTATCACATAATGTCTCACCATCCAAACCCAAATTGAGTTTTCCGTCTGCGTTTTGAACAAAACGCACCGGCACCTGCTCTTCATCAAAAAGAAAATATAGCTCTCCCATCAGATCTTTACTTTTACTAACAGTCGATAATTCATTTTTTTTAGATGAATTTCTCGAATCGATTATGGAGATATTCGTTTTTTGAGGATTTATGTGTTCATCTATTCTTGATTTTACTACTGTTGCATTGTTCTGACTAGAATTTGTAACGTCTCGTGACAAAGGAGAATCATCTTGATTTGGAGGTTTTGCATTGTTATTGCTTGGTGTTTTATTTATTAAATCATCTTGATTTGCAGCTATCGTATTGTTTTTGGTTGGAATTTTAAGTAATGCACTTTGATTAGAAGGTGTGGTATTATTTATGTTGAGAGTTTTATTTGGAACTCCTTGATTTAAAGGAACCGTGATATTTTTATTTTGTGTTTTATTTAATGTACTTTGATTTGAAATCATCGCATTATTATTGTTTCGTGACTTTTGTGATGTATCTAGATTTGCTATTAACATATGATTTATGTTTGAATTTTTATTTAATGCACCATGATTCGAAGATATGGAACTGCTTATGTTAAGCGTTTCATTTAGAACCGTTTCATTTGGAGGTATGGTATTTTCATTTAGTGTCTGATTCATTGCATCCTGATTTGAAGCTTTCGCATTGCTTTTGTTAAGTGAATTTTTATTAGCATCTTGATTCAAAGATATCGCATTGTTTTTTTGGGTTTTATTTAATGCGTCTTGATTTGAAAGTATTGAATTATTATTGTTTTGTGCTTTATTTAGAACATTTCGATTTGATAGCATCGAGATTTTTTTATTTACTGTCTCATTTGATGCATCTTGATTTGAAGGTATCGCACTATTTCTGGTTTGGGTTTTGTTTGATACGTCTTTATTTGAAGGTATCGTATTATTAATGTTTAGTGTTTTATTTAGAATCTCTAGATTTGATAGTATGGTGTCGCTTTTATTTATTGTCTCATTTAATGCGTCTTGATTTCCTATTTTCGTATTATTTAAATTGAGAGTTGTATTTAATGCATCTTGATTAGAAGACATGGAACTGCTTGTGTTAAGCGTTTCATTTAAAACCCCTTGAATTCGTATTGTATTATTTTTATTTAGAACGTTTTGATATGACGGTAAAGTATTTTTATTTAGTATCTGATTCAATGCATTTTGATTTGAAACCTTCCCGTTGCTTTTGTCAAGTGTCTTTTTAGAAACATCTTGATTCGAAGGTATAGCAATGCTTTTTTGAGTTTGATTTATTGCATCTTGGTTTAAAATTACCGCATTGCTTTTATTCAGTGTCATTTTTAATGCACCTTGATTTTCCGGTTTCGTATTATTTAAATTTAGCGTTGTATTTAATGCATCTTGATTTGAAGCTTTCGCATTGCTTTTGTTACGTGAATTTTTATAGGTATCTTGATTCGAAGATATCGCACTGTTATTCTGTGTTTTATCTAATGCGTCTTGATTTGAAATTATTGAATTATTCAAGTTTTGTGCCTTATGTAGAACATTTGGATTTGATAGCATCGAGTTATTTTTATTTTCATTCTCCTTTAATGCATCTTGATTTGAAGCTTTCGCATGTTCTTTGCTTGTTGTCTTTTTTGACGCATCTTGATTTGAAGGTATCGCACTATTTCTGGTTTTGGTTTTATTCGATACGTCTTTATTTGAAGTTATCGTATTATTAATGTTTAGTGTTTTATTTAGAATCTCTAGATTTGATAGTATGGTGTCGCTTTTATTTATTGTCTCATTTAATGCGTCTTGATTTCCTATTTTCGTATTATTTATATTGACAGTTGTATTTAATGTATCTTGATTAGAAGGTATCGCACTGTTTTTGATTTGTGTTTTATTCGATACGTCTTGGTTTGAAGGTATCGTATTGCTTTTATTTATTGTCTTATTTAATGCGTCTTGATTCCCTATTATCGTATTATTTATATTGAGAGTTATATTTAATGCATCTTGATTAGAAGACATGGAAATGCTTGTGTTAAGCATTTCATTTAGAGCCGCTTGATTTATAGGTATTGTATTATTTTTATTTAGAGTTTTATTTAAAGCTTTTTGATTTGAAGGTATGGTATTTTCATTTAGTGTCTGATTTAATGCATCCTGATTTAAAGCTTTTGCATTGCTTTTGTTAAGTGAATTTTCATAAGCATCTTGATTTGATGGTATCGCATTGCTTTTGTTCAGTGTCTTATTCGATGTGTCTTGATTCCGGGGTGTCGTATTATTAATATATAGTGTTCTATTATTAACCGCTTTAGTTAAAGACATCGTACTATTTTTATTTAGTGTATCATTTAATGCAGCTGAATTTGAAGGTAGCGTACTAATTATGTTTAGTGTTTTATTTAAAATATCTTGATTTGAAAGCCTCGTATTGTGTTTGGTTAGATATTCACTTAAAACGTTTTGGTTAAAAGGCTTCGCATTGGTAGTGCTCGAAGTTTTATTTGAAATTGAAATATTTGATGCATACTTAAATGACGCGCTTTGACCTAAGCTTGCAGGTTCGTCTACTTTTCTTTTTTCTGCAGATTTAGAAAAATTTGAAAATCCTAATAATTTACGAATTTTCTTATTCTCCAGTTCTTTTTCATCTATTGATTTCTCATTTTCTAACTTGTTTGTTGAAGAAACTGATCCGCTGTTATTGTATTGGGTTCCATTCCTATAAAAATGTGTCAAATCAGTCATGTTATATGTATAGCCTTTTAAAGTATTTATTCTATTTGAATTATTGAACACTAGTAAGTTCTCTAATACATCTGGTGTGGTCGAAGTGTTGAAATGTAAGACATTCAATGGAATCAAACTTTCAATCGTATCGGTTACATCTTCTTCTACATAGTACGCGTATGGCAATGATGTGGTGGGAATATTTTCCTTTTGATACTCTATTTGTTCTATTAAGTTCTTATTCCTACCTGTTGGCAAACCGTGTGTAGTCAATACTTCCAAAGATGTTTTTCGATTATTAATCTTATCGTCTGATTTTATATAAATTGTTCTTTTCTTTTGATCTTCATTTGTTTCATTTTTTGAATTAATATTCATGTTATCCTGACTTATTGTGGATCTATCACAATTTTGAGACAGCGATACGAGTTCCGGACTTGAAGTTGAATGATTTGGGTTAGCGTTTCCATCTAAAGTCTTTGACTCAGAAGATGCATCTAAAATTAACTTAATAGAATCATCTGATTCAGTTGCATCTGAGTTGTTTTTGCTTGTATTATTGTAGTATTTTTTTACAGTATCTAAATCTTCTCGAGGAATAATCGAGTTGTTACTATAAGGAGTACTAGTTACTTGAAAATTTGATTCTTCTTCTTTTGTCTGTTTTTCATAAGTTGTATAAACAATTTCATTTGTCTTTAGACTATCTATTTTACTTTTTTTAATGAATAGATTTAATGCTGATTTTCTATTTTTATCATCAAAATCTATTTTTGAGGATAATGCTCGCTCAGTCGTATACTTTGTCACAAATATTTCATTAAACTTGAATTCAGATATTCCTTGATTGTTCATAGTCGTATTTTCAACAAAATCATTATTAGGAATAAGTTCAGTACCTCCGATATTAGTAATGATAGTACTATTTTTTAATTCTTTGGTTTCTATTTTTGGAACTTTGATTTCTATTTCTTTTATATCTGTACGCTTTTGGTCGTTTAGACTAATATGAGTAGTATTTTTATCACCCGTTGTTATATAAATTGGTAGATTTTCAGTAGTATTATTTGGGAGGAAGTCATAATTAGAAATTTCTTGCTCAAAATTTAGACTTACGTTTGGATTAACTGTAGTCAAACTAATTTCTCTCGTGTTAGATTTGACCACCTCGGGTATTGTTTCTGTAACATTATTTACTGCGTAATATTTTTTAGTTAAAGTTGGGTCTTCGGTCCCATTGGATTGAGTTTTGTTTTTGGAATCAATCTTATTTGTTACAATTGTGTAGTCATTTCCATTGCTATTGGTGATTATGAGGGTAACCGTTTTTCCTGTGGGTTCTTCAGTTGGCTGCAATATTTTAGTTTCATTTATTTTGGTAGTATTGGATGATTCACTAGTTTTAGCATCACCAAAGTATTCCACATTTTTTGGATCAAGATCTTTCTTTGGCCACGAGTTTTTTATATCTTGTAAGCTGTCTTTAATTATTGTTGTTGGTTGATGACATTTGCTTTGAATTTCAATCATCAAATCAGAGTCAGATAATCCCTTGTACTTATTAATTTTCGATTCATCCAAAACGATATGTTTAAGTTCTTGGACGTTTTTATCACTTTTTCTTAAATAAACTAAAATATGTAGTTTTATGCATTCCATCAGATCGTTCTCTGTCATATCAACCTTATTGATGATGTTTGCTTTTATATTTTTATATTTGTCATTATTTTTATATATGTCTATATCTAAAGATAAGGGTAAATGTTTAGAGTTTATGTCGATAGAACGCACAGAAATGTCGTCTTGTTTTCGTTTCATTAAAGAATGATCCAGTCCTTCCTCACGAGCACGACCAGCAATATTTATGTTAAATTTTCTGACCTTTCCGGTATCCAAGTTTTTTAATTTCTCCTCGTGATACGTTGGATTAACAATGTAAAATGGATAGTCAACAAAAGATGGTACATTGTAGGGATATTCACTTGATGGCTTATAATAGATAGCACTGTCCTCAACAGATGGATTACGTTTTAATTTCATAAGTTTGTTGTTTCTGTAATTATTTCCTTGATATTCCAAAGTACAAACGCAGTCTGGGCGCCAAAAAACTCGCAATGGGTCGGTTGTTCTGAAATAAAAAAGTTTCGTTATGTAGGAATTTCCAAAAAAGTGCCAATGGATGTACCTGGAGAGTTGAGTTTTTTGAAGGTGGTTCAATTTTGTAAAGATGATTATTATAACTAATATTTTAATATACCCTGACTTATGGAACTTGTACTTTTACACTTAATATGAACTTAGATTGGACATATGATTAGATTAAGGATTGGAGTAAGTATTGAAAATATCATCAAAAATGTTCGCAAACATATTACATGTAGTACTAAAAAACGGCACATCACTCACAGGAAGTTACAGTAGTCGACGCATGTGTCAATAATTTGCGAATGGGCAACCACCATAACTACTGCAATCGAGATGATCAAGTGCATTGCAAATGAGTTCGCTGTAGCTGGAACACTATTAATGACTTGGTCAACTCATTAAGAGAAAGAACTACTATTCACCACGGTCGCCGATCCGTCACAAAAACGTTAACAAACAGTTTTATTATTGAACGATAATTTTAATTTTGCTCTTAAAAGGTACGTGTTTCCCCTCGATACTCACACCTGAAGTTTTTACGAGACAATTTAGTGTAATATTTATTATATTTAAAAATTAGAGAATTATTCCACACATTTAACGTTAAAATGAGCAAGTTATTTAGGGAAACCGCACGAACGAGTTACACGATACCTTAATTTTAGGAAATTCAAAGTTTGTTTCTGATTCTCTGTTTTACTTTACTTTTTAATAAGTAACACTCAACAAATACGGTGTTTTTATTATTCTCATTTAATGTGTAAGTCTGTGATCATTTTTTTTTGTTCTTTCAAAGTGGTACTTACACGATGATACGAATTCCATTATATTTTACAAAAAAACATATGAATATTTGCTATGTGTATTAAGACTTAATATTTTATGCATGAAGATAAAAGTAGTACTGACTTAGTAGTAAACAAACTCTCGCTAAGGGTCCTGCGTAGAAGTAAGAGTTCTATTCATTTACTGTAGTCCTACTATTATGATTTCACAATGTCCATAAAAGGAACAAAGAAGGATTTACTCATAGCTTCTTCATGGAATTGTAGTTAAGTACCTACTTCTAATGTGAGTGATTTTCCATGTGTACTGGTAGATTCTACTATTATGATAAATATCTAGGTAATTATGTTGCAATATATGACGTGTCGCCTCTAATTTTTAAAAGACGATTTGCTGTTTGCTTCGACATTGTAATGTTGATATGAAGATACAATTTTTTTAGTTATACCTACCTGCTTCCAATTTTTATAGCACACCGTTAATAACCACAACAATATGCAAAACCGAAGACGTCTTCAGATGCTCAAATTCGAGATCTTTTTTGTGTGGGGATTGTATGGTTTGTTTGTTTGTTGGATTCAGCATTCCATCGAGGGGGCCCAGGAGGTTGGAAGGATAGAATACTCACCACATTATAGCTACGAGTGGGTAATATTGTAGTGTTTACCCCTAGGGTAATAATCACCCTTTAGAGCACTGCGGGCTAAGTCTTGATCCCGAGGCCGCGAGGTCTTAGACCTTATCCCCCATATGCCATAAAGGTAGTACCAGGTTTAAACCAAGGACTAAGGTTACCGAACCAAATAGAAAAGTACTCTCCATGTTGAAATGTTGTCATTGTGCCATTATTTTTAAATTTGTCGGGGCAATTTTAGTGTGATTCAATATTGCTACTATGTTTAAGTAAAACTCCGTGTGTCTGGTATTGTCCAGACTTACCAGAGTAAGTAAGTACTATACTTGAAATACATACAATCGTATTTTGTCAACATGCATGATAAATATTATCGACGTGATGGTATGATGCAATAACGCATGTTTTATGAATTTGAAGCCAACGATACTAACCTATAAAAAATATTGGCAGAAAACGGGTTAAGTAAGTATTTAAATAAAATGAGAATGTGCTTAAAATTTATTGTTTTGGGACTGCGAGACTTGCAATACTTCAAAAATTTTCTTGTAAAGTATTTTATATTACATATTTTTAGCTCTTTTTTAATAAATAAACTAATATGAAAATAAAATCGTTGGTCAAGTTTGACCATTGAATCAAAATTTAAGCCAAATATAAAGAGTAAAGCCAAATAAGTCTTATAATAAATAATCATAGAAATAAAGCTCTGCGATTGACTAAATTTCATTCACGAATTTGTGATCACGCTTTCGTACTAAGTAAGTATTAAGGAAGTCTCACAATGCACTCATACTAAATAGCAGTGTTCGAACGCATGTTGTGTGCTCGTTATGGTCCTAAAATTGGAACAAGGATAACTGGAAATAGTTAATACGTAGAAGTCGTTTATTGTAAGCTATTTTTGTGATATATTTAAGAATCCAATTCGGTATCTGTGATTGCATATCTTTTAAGATGCAGGCGGTGAATACGTTGTTCTATAATTATTATTTTAATTGTTACAATATAGTAGGAGGCTCGATTGTCCAAAAAATTACCGATTGTCCATAATTACCTTTAAGGAAATCCCTAGTGGGAAATCGGTTATAATCATGATGCGTGATAAAGCATAAATCTGTTGTAGTTACCTCCAGCAATTTCAAGTGAGTACCAAGTATAATTACACGATGCGTTTAAATTTTTTGACAGCTCGGCGCATGTACGAGTATGATGCCCATTTTCTAAATGTTATTTATGAAGCTTGACGATATCAAAGCTTGGAGCAAAGTGAACGTGTTGGAGCAGTTGCGCTGGTGGCTGTAGGGTGCAATGCGGAGAACACCTTATTCTAAGTTTTATGTAATTTATACTAAATTGTACACTGCTCTATCACACGATGCACACAAAAAATTGTCATAATCGTTATGATCATGATACGAAAGCCCATAGCAATGTGTCAATCCGTACTTAAAATAAAATGGAGGAACAACCTGGAGAGCAGTAGAAGCAAACAACACATTTGTTCTAACAACGTTACAGAACGTCCAAAACTGATCTTCGTGATGACGCACATAGTCTAACCACGTCCTAAGAAAATTTTGATTTCAAGGCACAACGGCTGGCAACGTCAGTTACGAGTATATCTCTGTATAATCTTTAGGTAGACTTTACGTCATTGCACCGCATCGTGTCAAATTTTTAAAGTTCTAGCTCTATAATACATTTGTTTTTTGTTACTTGAACTTATGTCACACACATTGACAAGCACCCACACAAACAATTGAACAACGTCGTCAGACGTCGTTTCGGTTAGAGCCGCCACGTTTAGTAAACGTTTACTGACGTCAGCGACAAGTCATGTAATATTTTATTTGCTATACGGCGATACGTGTATGGACGTCCTCAAAAATTGTATGGAGTACTCATGGGCCACGGCCACGGCCGGAGTTGACTATTGTGGTATGTGTAGGTACATGAACGTGTTAACTAGAATATTTTTCTTACCTAAGTCCACTTTAGCTGTTGTAATAAAATGCGCACTTAATCGTAATCATAGTATTTTAAACTTATATAACATAGTCGCTTATCAAGTGGCTGCTGGGTGGCTGCTTATATTTTTTGAATTTCAATAACAATGATAACATGATACAGTGTCGAGGCCGAGAAGGCTTGGCTAATCGGGCGTCTGTTACTAGCAGGTATTCAATTTAATAAAGAATACATAATATAGATAAATAGACAAAGTAAGTCTTCGTTTCGCCTCCGGTCTAGTCCCGCCCCAGCCCTGTTTATGGTTATTATCCTATTCTGGGCCAAGACAAATCGAAGTACTCAATATTTATAAAAAAAAAACTTGAAAAAAAATTTTTTATTTTTCCTGTATTCTATTCTCCGTTGACAACTTCCCCTTTGAATTTAGATCGTACTTTTTTTAAACCCTTTTTATATTGATGTGCATGCACCTACTTTACTTGAAATTAAATACATCTTAGATCACTTCAATAATACCGTGGACGTAGAGGGTAAGGAGGAGTATCATCATCACTTCCATTCGTACGTTATGTAACATTATATTATGGTGTATCTACTGATAGGTACTTATTACCTTTCACCATTTCTAATAATTGGCCTTGGTCATTTGTTATCGAATCTACTTTTACATTTATACTGTGGCGTTACTTATCATATTGATAATTACCTATAGCTATAATCAATAACAAATACGAATACTTGCTTGTCTACTTTTATTTTATTTTACAGATTATCTTTCACGTATTTTTCATGCATCGACCAAAAAAAAGTTATTCTATAGGAAAGCCTATCGCACTAGCTCTCTGCTTTGAATAGAGAAGGAGTGCCCACGTGCCCTAAAAATTAATATCTGCATGCATGCAACAAAGTCGGGGCAGCTTGTAAATAAATAAAAGTTTAAAAAATAACATTATGCGATTAGACTCAATAATGCAACGAACACAAATGTTGTATATGTGTGCATATGTAGTACATATTTAACTATGTGAAACACCATATGTATTTTCTGCAAATAAATGAATATTGAATCTACTTAACCTGGAACGTACCAACGCCCAATGTGAATTACAATAATATAGCCTACCTACCTACCTACTGGGCAAATCAGACAGCAGAATATTCTCGAGCAAAATATTTTGGTATCTTATTGTAAAAAACATTGCGGATTCATGGTCAATCCTGAAATTGGAATAACAGAATTGGTATTTTTGACATTTGGCTCATACTAGAACAGTCAAAAGAGCATTCATCTGAATTACATCCGAATTTCATACAATATTTGAAATTAGCCTTCGTCTTTTTCATCATCCTCTGATTCAGCTAGTTTTTGACAATTTTCAGCCGTCAGGGGGCCAGGGCTAGACACCTCGTTCATCCCCCATGGTTACGCAAGAGAATTAAAACATGTCTTATGCGAAAACTCGAGGAAACTGTGTTTCTCACGAAATGATAGAATGCCGGCTTTGCTCTCTTGGCGACACTCATCTCATCTTAAAACATGCCTAGAAAGGGAGTGTTAATGAGCCTCAACAGTCATTCTCGCACTACCTCGGGCTGCTTCGAGTGTTCAAAATCGATTTCATTTCAAAATACTTGAATAACTGCGCTAGCTTTTGAACGAACTAGCCATCTTACCAAGTTATAAAAATGTAATAAGACCTACCTCAAAGCTCCAATGTAAAACTAGTTCAAAATCTTTTCGAATTTAATTTATATGCGCGTGCTTTGATCTTCATGATGTCTCTGATTTTATACAAAGGTCAAGTTGTAATCAGTCAGGTATCAAACGACTGCCGGGAGTCGCATAATAATGGAATTTCTATTGTGTCTCGTTCACACATACTTGACGAGTTAAAGGAGAGCGACCATTATCCTTCATCGATACAGTTACCTACCTGTTTTGGTACAACTAACTTTATGTTGTTACAAATTATTAGTATGTTAATATTTTTAATGCACTCATTATTTTGTTAAGTTGGAAACGCTCATACAGTGAGACCTTTGCAGTTATGCTCAATAAAATGGATACGAGATAACATGAAAAAAAATACATCCAATTTAAGAAGTATAACATAAACACGATAACGAACGAATGCGTCACTCTGACCTAAGTAGTTTATATAGGTAGGACCCATTATCGCATATTTTTATTATCACTCTCATTAGCACCTACCTAGATATTGGAACCAAGGTCTAATCCCAGCTTTGTACATAATATTATAGGTAATATACCTAATAAAGAGTATGTTCCGCATATTGTTGGTAATGTGCTTAAATACTTAGCTACGTCGAAACTTGCTAACGGTTTGATCAAATTTTAAACTGAACTGCTTAAAAGAGATTGCATAGAAGTTAAGGCTTTGACTGCCACGAAACTAGACACAATAGAAAAATATTGTTTGGGGGTCACCGGTGACCACTATGGCGCTCAATGTAAGTATAGTGGGTCGAGCCGCAGGAAATTTTAATTTATAGTATGAAATCATAAATGTTTTGGTTTTAACTTAACATTTAAAACTAACTGTAGTTGCGACTCTGACTGTTAATGCCATCGCCTTAGGACTACCAAAAATTTTTTTGGGCTTTTTTGTAAATAATGCTTCTGCATGATATCGTAATAGGATGTCAGTGTGTTAATCTACGTAATCTACCTGTTATCTACAAGTATTCGAGTAATTTTATGGCTGAGTAACGACATTCACATTGGTTGGTTAAATTAATCATACTGTCAGCCCAATTTTTAAGATAGCGACTGAAATAATCGGACATATCAAGGAATACTGATGTGGCATCATGGCTCCAGATATTGATATAAACAATTCTACAATCGGCATTCACACGAAAAACTTTGCACAGTGTGCAAACCTACCTCAAACCATTGAACTACTATTACTACGTATGGAAATGACATCCCTAAGGAACCTCGTGCCCGATGAGTTGCGCGGTATCACAGTCACTCACTCCCGCTCGTAGCGTTAACCATATACCAATATTTGACAAAAAAGCCATCATGCGTTTTAAAAACATGCGAAAATAAAACCAACAGGAATATAAACGATACCGGCGTCACTTACCATCGGTAGGAAATTAAAATGTTAGCTTAAACCAGCGTAAAGATTTTTCAAAATGTTATAAATTTTTGGCATGAAATTGCCGCCATTTTACATGAAAATCAAAGATTATAAAAAGTGACACGCACAGAATGGAAAAGTAGGTTGGTAATAAATAGAGGTTAGACAATGCGATGTTGTGATATTTCTTTTAAGGTGTTTTGCATTGGTAGTTATATTTTTCTAGAAATATCTCGTATGAAAAATTAAAATGATAAAAATCATGATAAAAAAATAGTAAATATCATTCGAGGTTTTGACCTACAGATTTTTATTTACTAAACTTTTATTTATTTAGCTCTTTTAAATAACTATTGATCAAAGTAAGTAACGATTAAAACGTTTTGATAAAATTATATTCATTCAATACAATTAAGTTAGGTAGGCACAAAGTCTGTGTCACTTCTGCGGTTTCATATTCAAAATTCAAAATTTATGGAATACGTCATTCTGTTGACAGTTCACGTCCAAAAAATGCGCACATTTTTTGCTTGGCATAGCGTCTCTATACGAAGTAGTAACAGCTCACTGCCTCAAACCTTGTTTGAAAGTTTACGGACGATGTCATCATATCAGCATCACATAGATCGCGCCAGCAGCGCCGCATCAAATGACTGCTACGCTAAATGAAAGTAATCCCGTTTAAGCTAATTGCGGTTATTATTACAGTTATTTCTTTAAATAAAGGTGTTGATAAAGCTACCAATATATATTATATAATTATCTAAAAACTTGACAGACTCATTAAGTATAAGACCAATAAGGTAACCAATTTCAGTTTATTTGAAGAAAGTAGTTTTTTTCGTTTGTATGGGGAAAATGCCAACACCTTGTACATGACACTAAAAATAGCTTAGGTAAAGAAAAAAGATTAACGATCAGTGATGTAAAGCTTTATCATTTTAGAATGATTTTCGTCCATTAAATATTCAATTTTTAGGTTTAAGTAACTTATTAATAATAAAATCTACCAATTTTTCGTGATGGGTAATAAATCTGTCTAATACCTGTAAGCCAATCAGCTGTTGGAACAGATTTAAAAAGATCGAAATCGGAAAGTAAAATGACATTATGACATTGACAGATTAACTTTTTTTGTACGTTTCAACATCACAGATGAATAATATATGTATTCAACATGTTTTTGGGGTATATAGGCAGAAGGAGTTGCAAGGGTCTTTAAAAGTTAATTATTTTACTAAGTAATTAAATTACAGCATAACTAAGAATTAAATTAAGATTACATAGTATGATGATAGTAAGTATGTCTGTTTATTTAGAGATACCGTTACATGGTCTTGGCATTTTTGTAAACATCTTCTTTTGACACATTACGTAGGTACCTAGTTCCCTTTTACCGCTAAAAGGGTGGTTTTGAACTAGGTCCCTCCCGTTTGTCTTAATTACTTTATATCTTCTGTGGTCTTAGTATTATCTGATGATTTATAGCCGGTAGCCCTTGCCTGTAATAACCTTCCTCGATAAATAAGTAATAACATTTTTCGAAATTGGTTCACTCCTTCCTTTTTTCTGAGATTAGCGCGTTAAAAATAATTTTCAACTTTGTTAATATTAGTACCTACTTAGCTGAGACATTTCTAGAACATTTTTCCAGACCTAGTTCCTGATAAGCAATGCGATAAGTTCGGTCATTCTCCGATGTCAGAGTAATGTTTTTTAAGATTTGTCTTATTTCACCTCCAAAATGTAAATCGAGCGCTAAATTTTTCCTGTTCTTTACCTATATTTTTTCTCTACGTAACACAAGCTTGTGTGTGGTTTTGATCGTGTATCGATTGAACAGGATAAACGCATTGGGTCCACGTGGTGCGGAGGCCGGCTTTTCAAGTTGGTAAAATAAAAAATCTTATGCGATTGCAATCTGTAGACCGGGAAAGCCAGAATTAGACCTCAATGTTAAAACTTTTAATGGCTGTTCTAAAAATAATTTGTTCAATTGTTTCAAATTATTAAAAGCATAAAAGGTAATTTAGTCTGTCCTTAATTCCGTTTTTTTCTTTTGAAGATCCGAATATACATACGGTAAAAGTCAGGCATCTAGGCACCTATCTGCTAATGACACCGTTAACTTTAACATCATGCAGTCGCCGGAAGTTAGTAACTTCCTTAACTCAAGGACTTTGGCTACGCGCAGATCCATAAAGAACAACATAGCTTCCAAATACATTTTCTCAAAGAAGAAATGACATGGTGAAAGCATAAATAAACTGCTTTCTTAGGGGAGCATGGAGGCCCCGTTGCTGTTCAATATTTAACACAAATCTTGAATACCTAATACGCCACGTTACTTATTCCTGATCCGACATATCGATGTCACCGCCGCCTTACCACCTAAGACCACCTTACGATCCGAACTCGCTCGCGTCGTCTTTTGTTTGAAGTTTGGTTAAATGAGACTCCGCGTTTTAGGCGGCGAAAAGTTGTTAGGCGCCAGAACCCTCGATCGACCTATCTTCTCTATTGATAACTTAGTGTTCCGTGGCCAAATTTATGGCAAAAAATAGAACCCTTATAGACTCAGGTTTGCCAGGTCTGGCTGTCTGCCTGTTCGTCCGTATAGATAGGTGAAGATAGAAGCAGGTAACCAGTACCGACCAGTACCGACTGACTAGTGATGCGCCGAGTTGGCTATTTCATGGAATTGAAATTCTGTATAGAGATTCTTTCGAGTCAAGACCTGATTTGAATCTTGTTTTAAACAATATTCAAGTGTTAGTCAGTCCTTATTTGAATTTTTGTATCGAATTTCCAAAATGTTTCAAGATCAAAAATAGATGACTTGGCACATCATTGTCAGTCGGTACAGATCGGTACTGGTACCTGCTTCTTTACTTATGTCTTCAGTCTTCACCCTATGTCACGACCACTTTAATCTGAAAATATTAGCATCACTCACACTGCTAAAAGTTTGTAGGTAGCTTGTGTATCCTCTAGATACATATATTATTCATCTGTGGTGTATCCTGTTAACCGCTTTACGATTCATACAAAGAGTAAATAAGATGGAGGGGGGGGGGGGGGGGGGGGAAGAATTAAGAATCGCCACTCGTAATAAATCGTATTTTTTTTTTCGCTAATCTAACATGTTTTGTTTTTGTCCTATGACCTCCCTGCGCGCCATCTTGGCGCGGTGCGTTGCGTTTTGCTGAACTGCTGAAGGTACTACGTTACATGTCATGTCAGTTAATCCCGGTCTGACTAAAATGAACCTTAAGCGTACAGATTTAAAATCCATTTACTTGTTTTAGTTTGACTTATTATGACTTGATGATGACACAAAAGAAAGAAGATTTTAAATTAGTTGATTTTGTTTGTGTGAATTTTACATGGCTATGAGCCTATTACATACTTTGTTTTTTTGCAGTTGTTCGCGAACATAATAAATAAAGTGTTGTGCAGGCAGTGTGATCTGAAAGAAAAGTAGTAATTGTGCGTTATTTTAATACTAAAATCCAAAAATCGAACAGTCTGTTTTTATGTGACTCTCGGTTATATGTAACAATGTTTTGAAGTACTTAAATAAACAGTGATAACTTCGAACTTGCAATTGGGGTAGGTACCGAGTTATCTGCATTAAAGTTGTATAGGTACCTATTACTTATGTGTACAAGTCACAAGTCACCCGGTTGCGCATGTTTGGTGTGATAGTTGTTTATCACCGCCAACTCTATATAAAGGGGCCAGCGCGCATTGCGAGCGGTATTTGCGTCCACGGTGCGCGTCCAGTGTGTCGCTCCGGCTTGATTAAAACAATTAACAACATGGCTTCAAGAGACCCTGCGAGTGACCAGCTCATCAACTTCAAAAAAGCCCAAAAGGTAACTTGTTTTTTATTGCATTACACACTTGTTTTCTTTCTCTACAAACACTCGTTTTACCTCAACATTGTGATCATTATATTCTTAGTATGGCTTGTGAGTTAATTTAATAATGTATGTACATTCACAAGAACTGCCCGGGTCACTTGATTCCATCATTAATATTCATTGATGTTGTGCACTTACCTGCCCTTGTTCTAAAGTATTTACATTAATATTGTGTTTTTTGTAAAGTGGTATTGCAAATGCATTCTCGTAATGTGGAACATAATTGACCTTTGTACACAAATATCATTTATCTTGTAATGGTTTGCTGAGCTTTATAGTGATTGTGTACTTTTATATGAATAATCCTTATCTTCACAGTTTGACTTTTCCCTTAATAATTAAAGTGAAGACATGGGTTTGTCAGTTACAATAAAATATATCATTACTTAAATACCATGTATTTTGATTGCTGTTCAATGTGAAAAAAAGGAAATTCTTGTTTAAATATCATTTACTAATTTAACACAAAATAATATTGTTATATAAGCATAGCGAATTTGATTTGTTTTTTTTCTTGCTCATTAGAGACTGTTTTATCAATTAATAATTAGGATTGCAATCAAATTTTAATGTATGATCATTATTAATTTTCAGGACTCTCCTGGCTTCATTACCACAAAATTTGGTGCACCTGTCGGAGTGAAAACTGCAATTCAAACCGTTGGCAAAAATGGACCAGCTCTCTTGCAAGATGCCAACTTCTTGGATGAAATTTCTGCATTTGATAGAGAACGCATTCCAGAACGTGTAGTTCATGCCAAAGGTGCTGGAGCATTTGGTTACTTTGAGGTTACCCATGACATCACCAAGTACTCTGCAGCCAAGGTTTTTGAAACAATTGGAAAGAAAACACCCATTGCAGTGAGGTTCTCCACAGTTGGTGGTGAAAGTGGCTCAGCTGACACCGTTCGTGACCCTAGAGGATTTGCTGTTAAATTCTATACCGATGATGGTAATTGGGATCTGGTGGGTAACAACACACCCATTTTCTTCATCAGAGATCCAACACTTTTCCCAAGCTTTATTCACACACAGAAAAGAAACCCTGCTACACACCTTAAGGATCCAGATATGTTCTGGGATTTCCTGACATTACGACCAGAAACTGCTCATCAAGTTATCTACTTGTTTGGTGACCGTGGAATACCTGATGGATACAGGCACATGAATGGTTATGGCTCTCATACTTTTAAACTCATTAACGCTCAAGGTGTAGCCCATTGGGTCAAGTTCCATTATAAGACCAATCAGGGAATTAAGAATTTGAGTGCTGAAAAGGCAGCTGAACTTGCATCTTCAGACCCTGATTATTCAATTAGAGATCTGTACAATGCTATTGGCAAAGGAGACTTCCCAACCTGGACTTTGTACATTCAAGTTATGACTATGGCTCAAGCTGATAACTGCAAATTTAATCCATTTGATCTTACAAAAATCTGGCCACAAAGTGAATACCCTCTGATTCCTGTGGGTAAACTGGTTCTGGACAGAAATCCCAAAAACTACTTTGCTGAAGTGGAGCAAATTGCATTCAGTCCTTCCAATCTGGTTCCTGGTATTGAACCATCTCCTGACAAGATGTTGCAAGGCCGTTTGTTCGCATACAGTGACACCCACCGTCACCGTCTAGGAGCCAACTTCCTTCAGATCCCTGTGAACTGCCCGTACAAAGTCAAGGTTTCTAACTACCAGCGTGATGGTCCCCAGGCTATGGATAACCAAGAAGGATGTCCTAATTATTTCCCTAACTCATTTTCTGGTCCACAAGAGTGCCCGAGAGCACAACGTCTGCAGCCCCGTTACAATGTGAGTGGGGATGTTGATCGTTATGACAGTGGACAAACCGAAGACAACTTCTCACAAGCAACTGTACTTTACAAAACTGTCTTTGATGATGCTGCTAAACAAAGATGTGTAGAAAACATTGTAGGAAACTTAAAAGATGCTGCTGGATTCCTTCAGGAAAGAGCCATTAAAATCTTCACTCAAGTCCACCCTGACTTAGGTAGTAAGGTTGCAGCAGGCTTGGCTCCTTACAAAAAATACCATGCAAACTTGTAAAATGTAGCCCAAGAAAATAATTGGTGCTGTTTTTTATAAATAAGTAATATGATGTAAACTTTCAAGTTAAACTTTATGCTAATTGCATTTTTTATAATTCTTACAGTGGTTGGTTGGTTGTTTGCAATTTATTTATCTTTCTTTATGTCACAGCCATGAACATGTTCTTTGATGTTCATTTTACATAATATTTTCTATTATGGATTCTTGTAATATTTGTTATTAAATATATCTATTATACTGTAGATAACAACAGTAGATAGCAGTACAATGTAGTAAGGTATAGCATACATACTTATTTATGATGTTTTGATAAAATGTTTTACTCTAAGTACATTTAATGACTGATTTTTGGGAACTATTATACAGGCGTTGAAATATATTTAATAATAATAAGTATTATTATTTTATTGAACACCCTGAAAATCTAGAATAATCATATACGGCGCATTTTGAATTCAGGGGATTGAGGAATTTAGGCATCATAATATAAGTATTTCTCGCAAATTGCTAATCCGCCTAGTGGCCTTTTTTTTGACGTATTCTTGTTGCTATTTTTGTCGTTATCTTGTTTTGTATCTTATTGGCAGTGAGTTGTTATTTACGCTAGTAAAAGTTTTTCAATGCCTATAGGCCATTTAAGGGAAAGATATAGAGGGAATCGCTTGGAACACAATTTTTGACATAGTAACATTGTTTGGGCTAGTCTGAGTTGAATATATCAATAGAGGGGGAGGATTTGAAGATAATTATTTTCGGCTGTTTGTTTATTCCTCTGAAACTATGCGTCCTAGAAATATGACACTTTGTAGAAAATTAAAGCTTGTAGAATTTTCTATACAAGCTTTACTCGGTCTAGTATTGACTGACTTCAAAGAAGGACGTTATAAATTCGACATGTATCTATGTGACATCGTTGGAACTAGACAAAATTTTGGCATGATAATCTCATCTTTAAAGCTTCCAAACACGTGTACTAAATTTTGTAAGTGTATGACCCTTTGTTTAAAATTTTTATATTAGTATAATTTTATGTTTGTTCACGAACGATGTATTGAAACCAAGATGTATCATAATCTATTTTTACATACTGTTTCTTTTTGCCCATATATAGATATACCTAATTGAACTCAAAAACTATAATTTCGATACAATCTATACAATACAAATAATTTCGATCTTTTCCGTGATATCTGTGATACATACCCTTACGAAATTTGGCACAACACGTGTTCGGTGTTTGAAAGCCTGAATAGATCATCATCAATCACATAAATACAAGTCGAATTAATAACCCCTTTTTTTAAGTAGGTATTAAAACCTGAGTAAAATTTTGTAGCAATCTTCAATTTTCTAGAAAGTCCTATGTCACTAGGTCGCGCTTCCCTAACAATGTACACACACATTTGCACACTGCGACTTTTAACAGCGATGCAGTCGCGATGCAACATCGACGCAGTCGCAAAATTTCAACCTTTACACTAACGCAGTCGCGATGCAGAAGTTGGAAATTGACAAATAATGTACTAAATATTGGCGACTGCATCGATACTATAATAACGCGCATTAGCATTGATGCAGTCGCGCTTCTGCATCGATACCAACGCCCTTCTGCATCGATGCCAAATGATCTGGTTTATTGCGTGAGTCGCAAATCGCAATGCTGTCGCGCGTTTTTAAAACGCGCGTTACTATCGATGGTAAAAGTAACAGTGTGTAAGGGGTCTATGTTATTGACAATAATAAATCAATAAATTACTTAGATAACTAGGTACTTAGATATCTTATATGTTTCTTTTAATTTGCTAAAGAGATATCGAGGTCTTTATATTTTGACAAGGTTCCATCGCATTAGCAACTTTCGGGGCGGGTTATACCAATTTCTTTACTGTTTTTCATTTAGTCTGCATTTTTCTACTCGCACATTTTATTGATCTTGATTTAGCAATCATTTCTCGGCCTCCTTAATTAAAAAGTTAACTTTTGTCAATGTCATTACATGATCAGTGGTGTCATTGTGATTCTACCCGTGTCATTTGCTGTCATGTAACATGATAGTTTCGTAGTATTTTTATTATTTATTTATTTATTTATAGTTATTGTATTCGTAGATATATTTAATCAATCAGTGATATTACCGCCTTCAAATTTTGATCTGAAGAGTGGTATTTTCTTTTTGTATTGATTGATATTGCTTACATAAGAATTTTATTAAATCTCAAGCTATCTCAACCTAAAATTTAACAACTGCATGTCTTCGTAAAAACTGTAAGCGGTTCCTTTTTATTTCATTAAACGTATAGTTTAGATTATTACTTAAAAACGTAGAGCTTATTTGCTCATGTATTGGATCTTAATAATCTATCCATCTCTATTAATTATTATTACCCACCGGTAGCTTGTCGAATATTTTCGAAAATACTGATAATACTTATCTGCTGATATTTCTTTTCGTACCATATCTTTTTTAATATATTCCAGAACACGTAATAAGTTACTGCCTTTATTCCTTTGTCCTTTCTTGTCGCCAATAGGTGTGGCCATAGCAATATCTCCTAAAATTATTTTGATGGTAGGTAGTTAGCATTTTAAATGTGAAGTTGATATTGGGTGGAGGAAAGTATAACGTTATTCTAATGCCATAACCACTGATTGTAGCTCGTTGTGTTGGTGTGTTAAAGTTTTAAGTAGTTATTTTTTCCCCGTCGCATTGGAATTTGATAAGATATTTTATATTAATGTTCTTTGCCTAGGCTGTCTCTACCTGTGATAACAAATGTGATATGATGTACTTGTGCCTACGCTATATTTTTGGCTTCATTTTGATCAAATACTAGCCCTATTTTTGAATCACTCGCGTCAATATTACGAGTGATTTTCGTTAGAAAACGAGTTTTTTTCTTTGACTTTTGAATTCATCTTCGAACGAAAACCACCAGTGATTAAAAAATAGGGCCCCTGATCAGCTTGATTTTTCTTCACTTGTTTTCGTAGCGTGTTAATATAACCTTCCATTATAAAGGAGCTGTCTTAACACAAAATAATCCTACTACTATTATAAAGGCGAAATAAATCCGTAGTATTCTTACCTAAGATAACTTCATATTACCACTAACAAGAATTTTTTTAGCCTTATAATATTAGTTATCTGTTTTTTAAAATCGTTTTAGTATGGAAAAAAGCTGATCTAAATTTAACTTTTTGTAGTAAAATTTCTTTGGATTCACTGACGAGTGTATTACATAAGTAAAATATTGAAACCTGTATATTTTTTTAAATATTTTAGCAACAGAATGTTGTGTCAGCGGTGCCAGCGACATCTTCGTTACTCGGAAGGTGTGAAGTGCGCTCAATGCGAAACTAAATTTCATGTAAAATGTGTCGATGCTACAAAGGACCATCGTAATGCAGGTGACCGCGCGTATCAATGGAAATGTGCTGTTTGTCAAAATTCAGAGGCAAAACTCCACATAGAAAGCGTTGCTATAAAAGAGGATACACTTCTAAACGCAATTAATACAATAAGCGAAAAGTTTGAGCTGGTTAACAAAATTCAATTGCCTAAACTTAGTAACGATCTGCTACAATTAAAGACAATTGCAGACAGTATTGTTAAACAAAATGGAGACATACTTCGAAAAATTGACGAATACGAATGTAAAAAAAATAAAAAAGACAAAATGTGTAGTGCGGTCACACGGTCGGACAGTTACCGGAAAAGAAACGTTAATCTTACATCGACAAATCAAAAGTCTACGGAACGTAAGGATGGAGATGTGCACTCTCCGGAAAAACCTGTGAGGTATAGACCACGTAGGAGATCATACACATTAAATAAAATGTTCCATATATTAAATAGAAAGTTGAATAAAACTACATCGCCTAGGAAAAAACGTTGAATAAAAACAATTTTTATTGATCGTCATACGTTTTACTTGTTTATCATTCATTTTTTTATCAGATAATGTAGGTAGTAGATAGCAAAAAACATGCTATCTACTCCTTGCGATTGTTATATATACTGTATGATAAATTATTTAGGAAATTTTATCTGTTTGTCAGTATTGATTGATTATTTCAATTTGCGGAGGTATGCGATAATGGTACTGTTGCATTGACCCTGAGGTGGATTATGTAACATCATATATTAGTAATGCATTAATACAGCACAAAATAATCCAATTGTCTATTCAGATTGCATATTGATTTCGGCGTTTTTTGTTCCTGCATTGTAACTTTGTAAGTCGGTACATATCTGACGTGTTAGGTAATGCTAATATCTACTTACAATGTTTTGGCATTATCACTTTCGTTTTAGTAGAATCCAATTTCAGTTTTCGTAAATTTTGTATACCTACATTCTGATCAAGTCATTAAAAGAAACGATGCTAACCCAATTTCTGTTTTAAGTCTGTATTTAAGTGTACTTTAAATCTGAAAACGTATTTCATCTGAGATTGCAATTTCATCGCAGTTTTTACTATGAACCAACTTTATTTGTTTTTGGTTACAGCGACTAGTTTTAATATTTCTGTTACTAATTACGAGCAGGCTCGAATAAAAAAAAGTATACAGAAACAATGACCATGTAAGCCTTTTTTTTGGGTTTCCCAATCCAAGTTACGTAACACGTACGAGGTTCGAAAGATGGAGTGATTTTTTTGATTACCAATAGCGGTTCCCGCGGATTTGCCCGCGTTATATCGGATTACCTGTACAAACTATCATACATACTCCACGATGTTTCTGCACTAGTTAATTTTAATAAACAATTTATTTATTTGACTCGCATATTTCGAGGATGAATTCCGGATCAAAAATAAATGAAGTTTAATAAACAATGTATTTGTTTATTAATTTGACTCCATATTTCGAGGATAATTTCCAGATCAAAACTGTTCCGATGTCAAACTCCCACTTTGGTCCAAAAAAAAAATGTTTTGGTATTTGTAGCGTGATAACGGAACTGAAATAGTATGGGAACTTATCTGTTACATTTATAATAATAACAATGTTAATGTTTTTGTAAGATTTGTCAAAATGTGTGTGTACTTATGTACTTACCAACGATTCCCAAAGTCCCAATTAGATAAGGATATCTTTTAATTGCGGATCATGATGCGTTGTTCAAACTCATTACAATATTAGAGCTAAACGTTCACCAACATAATATTTTAACATCTTTGCATTACAACAGAACCTTATTTGATCAGGTAAATGGTACTTACTATTTCCTAATACTTCACAACGTGATCAGAAGTAGTTAGATGTACCTACTTAAGCGTGTTGGTTACCTCGCGGTCTACGATTCTCGGACTACCAAATCCACTTTGTCTTTTTTGATGCCGAGATGGAACGTTTGGGTACAATCAAGTTCATTTGCCTAGGTAGCTACGACGCGTCGATTGTATATATAAAAACCGGAGACTAAAGCGTGTTTCGTTTAGTTTTTTGCTTTCGGCGCTGCGTTCATACCGTTTGCACGAACTATAGTGATTTATTAACCAGACGGGTGTTGTCTTTTCGTCATAGACGAAATGATGCGGTACGGTTTACTGGTATTTTGTACTTTCACTCTAGTGGTATTATTTACAAGTAATGTGAGCAGTGAAAACCAACCAGTGGTGCATACTCCATTGGGAGATATAAAGGGATACTATATGAAAACTCGAGAAGGAAGAGAAATTTCCGCATTTACCTCAATACCTTTTGCAGTACCTCCCATTGATGAGCTAAGGTTTCAGGTGAGGCATTCATCAAAGATTTTATCAGATATATAAAATATAGAGCTCATCTCATCTGTAATCGATGTATTTTGATGAAAACCGAATGTTATTGTAAATTCGTCCAACTTATTATTAATAGAAGCACCGTAGCCGTAGGTATAAGGTAAGATAATCGACTAGGGTATTTAATAATAACAGTACATACTTAATTACAAGGTATTTGCTGTCACGCAAACTTCGCAGTCTGTAGAGGAAAACGACGCATTTCTCTGTTTATACATTCATAAACTTCATTATTTCTCGGTGTTTTTTAAACAATGATCTCACATGACGATTTCATATGCTTAGTACAGTACAACGAAGTAGTGTAACAACAAAGTTATTGAGTTGTTAAAGTTCATTTTCTCACTATCAGCGCGTAACATTTGGATATGGTCACAAAAAAATCTTAAAACTGAAACTTGTCTTAATCACTCAACAAACCCAGCCAACAATGGCGCGGTGTGTACCAATGGTTTCCTTGTCGCTGGCAGTAATGTTGTCAGTTCGCTGGATCGATTACCGTTCCGGGTCAAAACAAACATAATAATTTATTCTTGTCTAATGAGTGGGGCTGGGGTGTAACTTCGGACCTACTTCTTAGTAATACTTAATTATAATTTTCAAGTGTTTTATAAACTTCGAGATCGCGATGATAATTTGTAGTGACTGTACGCGAACATTATTTATTTTTGTTATCCATGATATCAGGGGTAGAGTATGACATATAAGCTTACTCTCTGTTTTGTTATAATTTTCCTTTTATTTTATGACATTATGTTACTGGTTGAATTTTGACAACACTCTTGACCTTTTTAACGAAACGATCCATGTGACGTTTACTTTACCTACAATATTCGACTATTTTAAAGAAAAACTGACTTTAAGTGTGTAACATTAAAAAAATCGGGATTGGTACCATACCCGCTGCTGATCTAATCGAACTTATAAACTAATCTACTTGCAAACTGCGTTGAATTATGATAAGTACAACACATATGCATGTAGATAAAGCGAAGCGAATGAATTTGTAAGTATGCCTACTTACTTAATAGGTGCCTGCGTAGGTGCAAACACATTGTAGCACACACAGCCCGTATGTTTTTTATCCCCATTTTTGTGCATGTATTCTTGTTTTATGTCATAGATAGACAAGTTATTTGGAGATCAGGAGCCCTATTTTTGAATCATTCGCTTCAAGATGGCGAGTGATTTTCGTTCGACGTAGTGTCAGAAGTCATAGAAAAAAAATCGTTTTCGAACGAAAATCACACGCCATATCCAAGCGAGTGATTTAAAAATAGGGGCCCCGGGCCCCTATTTTTGAATCCCTCGCTTGGATATGGCGTGTGATATTCAATGTTTAAAGTCGAATTTTGAAATGAAAAATAGGTGTAATCTACACAAAAAGGATTAAAAAAATCATTGCTCAATTTTGTGAGTATTCACGTCTAGATTTTGAGTGATTTCCGTTGATTTTTAATGTGTTTTCGAACGAAAATCACACGCCATATCAAAGTGATTCAAAAATAGGGGCCGTGACGCTGTTAGATTCTGTGTCACCTACTTTAATGTGTAAATAATTAATTATGGTAAAATTAGTGTAATTGTGCACATAGATTTAATGTATTTCTAGCATCTTTGTCTTCGTTTTTTTTAACACTATACATGTAAATGTATAATATTATGATGTAAATATTACTTCGTTGTATGTTGTTATTTGTTTAAATCTTACATGGCATTATGTACCTTGCGTGTTTACAGGCACCTGTTCCCATAGGGCCATGGCAAAATGTACTGGACGGGACAAAGACCACGCCAGCGTGCGTACAACGGAATCCGTATATTCGGCAGAAAGAGATCGTAGGCCAAGAAGACTGCTTGTATTTAAATATATATACTCCTTACACCAGCAATGTAAGTAATGATGAGGTACCGATCATTAAAATAAATGCAAAAATGTAAATCACTTTATGTACTTAATTAAAATTTCCTCTTCCGCCTCCTATCTAAATTAGCACCTTTTTTGGCGAAAACAACAGTTTAAAGTGAGTTCAATAAATTTGCGGCTACATAGTTATTGCATTAATTTAAAAGTATTAGGAATAATATTATTTTGTGGTATCACTTAGTAAGGCGCTTCCGTAATTAATTATCCCTAAAAAGGTGACTGGTAATTTTTACAGTTACAGAATATATAAAAAATAAACAGTTACTTAGTACATATGTTTAAAAATTGCATTTAAAAAGAATAACCTCATTTTTGAAGTCAGTCAAATATAAGCTTTTGACAGAAATAAAGTAATTCCTAGATAGAAGTCTATTGTTATAATTTGATGGTATCAGGGGTGCGGTAAATATTCAAGATAAACATTTTATGTAAATTCGAATATTTTACGATGTTCCTTGTTTTTTCTTAAGTGGAAGGAATAGGCATTATTGCAAGTTTATGCATTTTGAAACAAATAATTATTTAGTGAATGGAGTCTAGATCCTTTTAAAAATAACATGTCTATTTCAGGATCTGATCCACGAGAACAATTTACTGCCTGTAATGGTATTCATCCACGGGGGCGGCTGGATGTGTGGCGACTCCAGTACATTCATGTACGGACCAGAATATCTATTAGATAACGATGTTCTTCTAGTTACCATTAATTACAGACTGGGTATAAATAAATTGTAACATCATATTGATAGTACTAATTAACATATATTGACTCTTAATTATTGTGGTCGGCTATATTTTAGGTCCATTGGGTTTCTTGTCGACCCAGGATGAACACTGTCCAGGAAATAATGGCCTTAAGGATCAACAAGAAGCGTTAAGATTCATCCAGAAAACCATTGAAACTTTTGGCGGTGACAAGAACTCTGTTACGATATTCGGGGAGAGTGCTGGCGGGGCTAGTGTCCATTTCCACATGCTTTCGAAGACAAGTACAGGTAAAATCCTATCACTAATATTATAAATAAATGTCAGTTTGTTTTGTCGACTTCCCCCGCGTAAATAGAATATAACCTAGGGGCTAGGCTGCAATATGCAATAGGATTTTGATGCATGTAGCTAATTAATAGATACTTACATGTCTCAACGTCCCATTGCATATTGTAGCCTATTTCCTATTCAAATGTAGCAATTTATTTTTTTTGTTTATCTATTCAGTATGAAGGAGTAATAAACATCAATATGTCTTCGCAAACTTTCGCATTATTGAAGGATTCATAATGTTACTTGTGCTCTGTACTTTTTAGGACTGTTTCACAAAGCCATATCGGAATCAGGGACAGCGTTAGTTCCATGGGCTGAAGCCCCACCTGGCGAAGCCCTTAGGAATGCTTTCCAACTAGCCAAGTTCTTGGACTGTCCTCAAGCCCCATCAGATGTTATGATTAAGTGTCTCCGGACCAAAGACAGCTATGATATCATCGACACCGAATTCAAATTTTACGTAAGTCATATTCAACTTTTGCAACCGGTCGCTGTGGAAAACTTTGTTCAGCAGTGGACGTCCTTTGGCTGACGATGATGATGTTTAATTACTACTTCTTCTACTTCCGACAAGCGAGGCCAAAAATTAAAAGAGGAATGACTAGATTTATCTAAGTATAACCCATGTCATCATGCCTGTTTGGGCGTAAATATGTAGTCAACCGACAAACAAAAAACTATTTTGCACACAAAAAATGTTTAAATAGCTACCACATTAGCAATTTAAATACGAAACTCGTTTGAATCCATGATTGACTCGGTCGTCTTGAACTTAACATGGATAAATCGGGAAACGTACTTAAAAATTAAGGACAAAAAACACGCTAAGTGCGATTCGATAAAAAATCTAGCACGATATCATAGATGAAACTTTAAGTATTTTTAAATGGATGTTAATGTTGTTGGGGAGCAGATTATAGTTTATTTTGAACACACTTGAGGCAGTAAATTACATAATTACGGGTAGCGTAAACGTAATCTTTGTTTCTATTTAGTATTTTCATAAACTGACAACTGGCAATAAAACTGGTTTTGCCTCTGTGCAAAAACATGCTAACATACCTTACTAAACGGAAAAAATATCTTTAGCTTTGAGAGTGCTCATAGAACGTCATTTCATTAAACCCTCACGCATATGTTTATTGACATTCTTTTACATTATTTTGTTAAACGACCGCCGGCGGCCTTTCGTTCCATGAGCGTTTCATTTGTATTTTACTCTCAACTTATGTACTTCTTAATAACTTCATACATATATTTGCAAAAATACCTTGTCTGTCATACGAATACTAAATTAGTATTCTGAAATTCATCCCGTCGTTTAAATAAATAAGCAATGAAATGTGAGTAACTGTAGAACGGGTGTTTTTAAGATTTACATATTCATAGTGCTACGAGGTAAAGATGCAAAAGAAGCAATGTTACCCTGTTCTATGTGAGTATACAGGGTGTTTCATGTAACGTGTCAAGCCGATGCGTGGTAATAGGTGAGTACTATACCTATCCATTTCACCCCCATGTATGTTAGACAAATATTTATAGTTTAGGAGTTATAATTTTTTTTCGATATTTTTCATGATGCACCTAGACGATATCTTTAAAAAATTATAACTTTTTTTTGGGTCCAATTTTCTCAGATATTTTGATCTCAATAGAATGCCCATTATTTGCAATATTATGAGTAAAATAATCGCCATCCTAACTTGACACAAGATACAAAATTATTGATCAATACAAAAAAATATTGCATTAAGCAGAACCGAATAGAATTTTCAACATAAATTTAAAAATATAAAAAAGGTTTTCCATAGTTTCTGACTAATTTTAAAAACTGCTTGACTTCATAAACTTTCATTACAATACAAAAAACGATACCTAATGGGTAATTTTTAGCTTAAATCGGCCGTTGAATGTGGCATATCGGAAATATCTTGATTTTCATTATTTTTATTTTTATTGTTACCTTTGCATATTTTTATCAAATCTGATATTTAGTGTCCCTCTATGTTTAAATAGAGCTCATTTGATAATAATTACATACATTATGTACCTACTACTATCTTTAACCACGACCATATGAGTTAATGAGGGATCCAAAATTTTACTTACTTTGCACTCAAATTTCGTACTTTATTAACAACAAATAAACAAGAAACAATCGAAACTAAGACATGTTTTTTGTATTGTAATGAAAGTTTATGAAGTCAAGCAGTTTTTAAAATTAGTCAGAAACTATGGAAAACCTTTTTTATATTTTTAAATTTATGTTGAAAATTCTATTCGGTTCTGCTTAATGCAATATTTTTTTGTATTGATCAATAATTTTGTATCTTGTGTCAAGTTAGGATGGCGATTATTTTACTCATAATATTGCAAATAATGGGCATTCTATTGAGATCAAAATATCTGAGAAAAGTGGACCCAAAAAAAAGTTATAGTTTTTTAAAGATATCGTCTAGGTGCATCATGAAAAATATCGAAAAAAAATATAACTCCTAAACTATAAATATTTGTCTAACATACATGGGGGTGAAATGGATAGGTATGGTACTCACCTATTACCACACATCGGCTTGACACGTTACATGAAACACCCTGTATATTGTACAGGTTTGGGACTATGAGCCAATGACACCATTCAAGGCCGTGGTAGAACCTGACTTGCCTGGTGCATTCTTGACTAGAGATGCCAGGAAAATAAACGACGTCCCTGCCGTGCCTTGGATGACAGGCTTGACGAAGGATGAAGGTTGTTTGAAATCTACATGTGAGTATCTCAAAAGATATGTAGGTATGAATGTAAACGCTATAATTACATTTATTTATTTTCTCTCTGGAAAAGTAATTGTGTAGGGATGTGGTGTTCTTATTTATTCTTCTAAGGACTGACTGATATTTTTAGAGTTAGATAAGGAAGGACCGACTGATAAATAAAACATGTACATAGCTAGTTAATTAAAAATATAATTATATATGAGTATCCGCGAATAAGTCATGACGCTTTAAGTCCGCCATATTGTATTTAATTTGGCGAATATTTTTTACCTGACTAATGACCAAATTAGCCCAAAGATGTGGTAAATAATGTAATAAATTCATAAACATTGAACAAAAACAAAACATTCATTCGACATGGGGCAACTCGATTTGTATGTTGTATGTATGGCGTGTGGGTATGAAATGAAAAAAATATATAATTTGTTCCGTACACATACCTTAACCGGTACTAATAGTGTTCGAAAACTTTTTACAGGGATCACAAATAATGAAACCAGATTGAAGGAGTTCACGTCTGGATTCGACATCATAGCGCCTGTCACATTTTATTACGACAACTCCCCTTATGCTGACGTTATCACCAGAAAAATCAAAGATAAATATCTGAAGGACGACAAGTTTGAAACTATGAAATGGGGAATACTACAGGTATGAACGTTTTCTCTCGAACCTACCTATTTCAAAGTTGAAAAAGTTTAATTCTGTGTGTAGCTATAGCGGTCCCCTACCACTGCGACCGTGGTTGATTTCACTCCGTTCTCGTAAGTCGTAGTTTAGCGTGATGGTGTTACATTTGTATTCAGCCTAAGTCGATAAATGAGCTATGTACCTAACAGAAATATATATTTTTCTCATCGGACCAGTTAGTTCTTGAGATTGACTTGAGAGTGCGTTCAAAAAAATTGTTACATAGATCGTAGTGTAAAAGCACTGAATAGATAAATAAGGTGTAAAAGGTATCCACTGCTTCTAATGTCCACAGATTTACACAGACTCATATTTCGCGTATCCAGCTGTAGAAGCAATTGAACAAACGTTGAGTTACAGCAAGTCCCCAATATACCTGTATGAGCTAGCGTACAGAGCCACTAACAGCTTTTCACAAATATTCGGGGACGAAGAAGGGGACTATGGTAAGTGTTTAACGTGTTTGTTATAACAACACATTTTATAAATTTTGCTTTACGACTATTTTGTCGATGGCGTATGGATAGCTATGCCATCGTCACAACAGTGTTACAGTCATAATATTTCAGAGTACTATTTGCTTTAACGAAATAAATAAAAATTGTTACAGCTCGAATATCGAATAACAACTATTGAACGCAATAGCGATCATTATGACTAAAGCATACTACGCATTGGTTACATTACAGGTGTGTGCCACGCAGACGAGTTAATGCATCTTTTCCCTATACATTTCTTATCTCAGCCGGCGTCGGACAAAGATATTGAAATCGGTAAACTAATAAGGACCATGTTCACTAACTTTGCGACTAGTGGGTAAGTCTTATATCTTGATTAAAGTTATTTAAATTAGTTTAAATCTTATCACAACTTTTAGTTGCCGAATCTTAATGTTACTAATCATATAGCTAGACTTTGTAAGTAGTTGTAGTTTTTTTTACGTAAACAATATTCCGATAGTTAACTATCGAGAATGGATAAGAAAATAATATTTTAAGATTGTAATTTAAATAACAAACGCTATCTGCAAAAAATAAACGAAGCGTGTGTTTTTGAATATGCAACGCCTGCCCGGTGCCTGCAGTGGGCATGCATCATACGGCGTCATACATACATAACTTTGTTTACATATTGGTATCTAGCAAGCCGCAAATTAAGTGTTTACCACCATTAGTGTAAACAAATCTAAGTGTTTACCGAAATGGCCGATTGTATTCACATTCCATTTTAATGTTTCTTCAACTCTTCAATTCATGTCTTATGACAAGCAGAATTTTGAAAACACAAAGAAATAGATTATTTAATTAAAGATATATCACTAATAATCAATGACTAGGAGTGGGCGATTATTATTATAACAGAGTAATTAATATAATACTTATTTTTAATCAAATATTATATTAAATTAAGTTATCAAATTCTACTTTTTTTGCAAAAAAAAGTCGTCGTCGCCGTACCTGGGACGTTGTTGCATTATTTTGGTTCTAATGAACAAACAAGATATTTCTGAACGAAAATTATCATAATTTCTATCCTAAAGTAACAACATATTTCTGAACGAAAGTATTATAATATTTCTACCGACATTCAAAATGGATTTCTATGGCATGGTAATAAGACAGGTATCTGGTTGCAGTAATTCGATAACATACCCGATAGATAGCTAATAAAAATAACAGTTGGGATTTAACACTTCTTACGACATTCAAAATTGAGTTTTTAGTCATAGCAATAAGACAGTTTTCTGTTTGCAGTACTAGTAAAATAGCATAACAGTCCAGCAAGACTTATTTATTATAACGTCAAAATTAACATGTTAATTATTAGTAACAAAAGTGTTATATTATGTTGGCGAATTCTAGCAGTTATTCCCACTCCTATCAATGACTAGTCAATACCTATATGCATATAAATATGATGAGATAGGTAAGGACAATCATAATTTTGCCACCTAATTCTTGTTAAAATGTTGATGGAAAATATTATAGAAAATTGACTAAGTCAATTTAGCAGTCTCTGCCTGCCATGCCTTAATTTACAGTTAAGAAGACTATTAATCTACTAATATTATGAATGCGAAAGTTTTTGAGGATGGAATATGTATGCATGTTTCACTCCTTCATGCTACTGAATCGATTTTGACGAATCTTAATAATAATATAGTTAATACTGGTGTTAATACGATGGAACAGCACATGGACTATAAATTATAATGATATTTAGAGAGACCCTATATTTACGCGGGTGAAGTCCCGTGAAACTGTTTTAAATAATTTCCATCAGTATCTGTCGTCGAGTATACTTTTTGTAATTTTACTTGCGTTCACGTATTCCACCATGTTACCTTCCAGTAATCCGAACAAGCCGATAAAGATACCTGTTACATGGGAACCAGCAAGGAGTAAGAACAAGTTGGAATACCTGGAGATTGGCAGCGAACAGACCATGAAAGTGGGTCTCGGGTCCCGGTCGAGGTTTTGGGAAACCTTGCCTCTATGGCACAATCTACGGAACCGCAAGTTCATTGACGAATTGTGAATATTTAACTTCGTGATCTGAAATAAAAATACATTTTTTATGACATTCTTAAATAAATTTGTTTATTTAACAACAAAAAGTCGCGTCCAAAAATGTCTTTATATTTAATTGAAAAAGAGAGACAGATTGTAATAAAAAAAAAATAACTGCGGTTAAACGGATTGTATTAATCGGAGCCGAAGGAAAAACTAATTTAGCTGGCAACTTCGTTTCGCCCCCGGCCCCGTGGTATGGTTATTATTATATTCGTGGTCAATACAAATTCAACAAAGTAAAAATCATAAAAAACGGTCTAATCGTTCTTGAGTTATAAATGGTGTAACCAACACAACTTTATTTTATGTACACTGATGATATGAAAAAATAATATCAGTGGAAGTGAAGTAAATTATTGTAAATTAATTTGCAGTGTGTATTTTTCTGAGTAGCATATATTTTCATTATATTTACTTAATTATAAACATTCATACGGTGTCGGTGATTATTTTAAGTATTCAACATCAAACGATTGTGTTGTTGTCGGCTGTGTAGTATAATCCGTATAGGTCTGTTCAGATGGACAAACATTTTCAATGTTATCGCCAGTCCACCATTTATTTAGTTCATTGTAAACAGTCACTTTCTTCATCAATTGGTCGTTATTTATCATGGCACAGAAATTACACAAGTCGTCAGTCTCGGGGCTCTCGTGTCTTAAATGATAGGAATAATGTTTTTTCCAACGAAAAAACTTATGGTATGTTGCTGGATTTTTGATGGATTGGTATATTCTGCGAGCAAGTGTTCTCGGTTCCAGTACGTTAGCATCCAAATAAATTCCATCCGGCATAAATCTAAAAAAAAAGTTGTAAATTATTGTATAGGCCTCTTCTCTCAACTCAAGAGGCTCATGGAATGTATTTCTGTTACTGACAGTTATCCTGCGATTACTGACAGTTCCTAATCTACTGCATGTGAATTGTGAATACAAGGTTTAGAAGTACTCGTAACTACAGATCCAACCGCCTCTAATAATCGAAATTATCTTAAAAACTTTAGATTTACGGCTTATTGCACAAATTCAAAATACGCCTTTGCGTTATCAGCAAAATACTTCAAACGAAATGTCGCTCTATATTCGAATTATTCGTTGGTTAGTGCTTATTTGATTTTCAGATGGTGAAAGAGGCCCTAATATTATTTCAATGTTTAAATTATTAATGTGTAAACATACATACCTTTGTATACAGACACTATAGGTAGACCGCGAATTGAGACCTCGCCTGTGAGGCACAGGGGCGCGCTGGGGGAGGCGAGATCGGGTTGCGTGAAGGGTACGGGCGATAAATATACACCCGCCCACACCCCGCACGTACCCCGCTCTGGCTTCCCTCCCTTCCCGCGCTTTGTGCCCCGCAGAAGATGTCTCAATAAAGCAGTTCACCTATAAATATGATGATGAGCATTTTACCTTGTGTAATTGGCACCTCCCCACACGATTGGCACTGTGTTGTGATTAAGAGCATACATAAGTTTCTCGCTTACGTAGTCCTCACTTATGGAGTTCTCGAATGCCAAATAAAAATAATAATGATCTTCTAACTGTTTTAAGCAACTAGGCATTTGTTCGATTGGACAACTACGATCTCCGCATTTACCATAAGTGTGAACTGTCAAACTGTAATCTCGAAGGTGTTCGTTTAACTCCAATACATAATCTTCTCTTAAACTTTGCGTCACACAACTGGAAACAAACCATGCTATCGGTCTGCTCTTTTTTTCCAGCTTTGCTTTTAGTTCGTCGTCGATATCATCCATCTCTTCAACTGATTTCCAATACATATTTTGGTTGGGCCCAATAACGTGTTTGCTCGCGTTTCTTATAACGAAGTTACCCCATGGGACGTCTGAATTCAATTTGTATGTCCAGGTCCAATTGAAATAATCGTTCCATACCTTCATGCATAGTGGTTTCGAGGCGGCCGATTCAATGTTTGCATACACATATTTTTGGTGATCAGATCTTTTGATAGGTATGTCACCAAACGTCAAGTAATCCATAAGTTCTGGGCCGTAAAAAGCGATGACTTCAAATTCATCATAGTAGCCCAAGTACTTTCTGTTGTTCGTTACGTAACAATTGGTCCATTTACATTCTTTTTGTAAAAACACTGTGTTACCCATGCCTAAATATACAAATGGGGAAGTGTGCGCACTTGTCCACAGCAAAATATATTTCTTATTTAAATTATCGATCAGTTGCACTTTTTTTGTTTTGTTTCGCATGTGGTTTATTTCATTTTGTTTGTTCAAGAGTTGCATTTTTGTAAAAAATATTATTATTACCAAAACAAAGATCAAACATGTATGATATTTTCTCACTAAACGTCTGTAGATGACCATGTCGGATTTCAATTGGGGACATGTTGTTGTGTTGATGATAATGTGGAATTTGTAAACGAAAACATGCATAATTTATATTTATAAGCAAATCATCGATACCCGACCCGCTAAGTATTTTTTGCTATGTTTTTGTGTAGTTGGAAAAAAGATATTGAATGCCCATTCTAATAAAATCCTATTTTGGCCCTCGTATTTTCGGCACCAGTGGCACCGAGCAATATTTTTTGCTAGTAACCAGAGTGGAATAATATATTTTATATTAAATATCTTATATTATTCCACTTTGTAGTCAAGTAAACGCAGCACCAAGCAATCGAGGAAGAAATTGTCCCATGTTTGTTTTTGTTTATATAATAGGTTTCACCTATGATCTAAATTTCTCATGAGCACGGCTAGGGAGTGGAATTCGCTGCCGGCTGAAGTGTTTCCTAGACTTTATAATTTGGGCGAATTCAAGAAAACAGACATGATCCATCCTAGGTGACTATCCTTACCATCAGGTGAGATTGTGGCCAAATGTCGGCCTAGATACTATTAAAAAATACTTCGGAATAGATTTGTATTATTCATTCACTACACTTAAAGTACGTCTGCCGTACCTACTCATAGAAGTTAGAAAAAAAACTTTTTTGATTCGATTTGATGTTATTCATCTAATAAACGACGTTATCATTCGTGACTTATTCACTTCCTCCGCCGTACCGAATGGGAGGTAGGCATAATGGGCTTCATAATTACTTGTATGCTCTAAAACTTTGATCTTGATTGTGGTTGAGGTTGGATACTGTACTAAAGCATCTCCTTGCTCCAAATTGAAGTGGAACGGGCTGTCGAACTATGTTTTCATTAATGTCGTTAAGTTGACATCATTTCGTGCTACATTTTATCACATCCTTATTACTATATAAGGATTTTATAAAATGAAGCAATCTCGTGAAATAGAGGTAGATACGCGTAAAATATAACGAGAAAAATATCTAAAGCATGACCAGTTTATCATTAATAAATAAAACTTTCAAGTTATACATGTATTATTCACCATACTTTGACGATTTCAATATTAGAATAAAGGCAAAACATTAAAATTATATCTGTAGTATTGGGAATACCACAGGTATGGTTGAATGTTTTGCCTTCATTCTTATATTCGTATCGTAAAATTTTGATTATTACTTTTCGGTATGCTATACAATCGTTTACTAATATATTATCAGCGATACTTGTCTTTTCGATGGTCTCTTTTCTAGTCTTCTCTGCTCCGCTCTGTAGTACTTCTCTCTCTACACACTCTGATACCTACTTTGTATATTATTCTTGCAGGAATGGAAATGCGCGGGGCATGCTATATTTAGGAACTAAAACTGGGAACGAAGCTATAATAAAAAAAACCCTTAAATGATATGTTATGACAATCATGAGCATTACTATGGAAGTAAACGTGCTTTAACGCTCACTTAATAATAAATTACTCATCTGTAACCGATAAGGATTCAAGTCAAATTTCCTTTTGTAAAAATACACTTATATTTTTCCAATATGGAAATCGGATTGAATACGGATCGGATACTGACGAGTGTCAAATCGTAGCAAGGCTGGCATAAAGGTGGCTGACTCCAAAATATAAAAATCTGGTAAAACTAGCATCAAAGTTAATACTATTGTGAATCTAAATGAAAATTACATCACACAAAATTAAAAACCATACTTATAACCTATCAAGAAATATAAAGTGAAAAGAAAAGTTCGAGAAATTTTGATGTTTGAGTTGTATCGTATAACAATTGCTTGTATAGGTATACTATACAAGCAGTTGTTACACGATACTTCTCTTTTCGATGGTCTGTTTTCTAGTATTCTCTGCTTTCTGACCTTCTCTCTCTTCACCTCCTGATAGCTATTTTGTAGATAATTGTCGTGGAAAGGAAATTGCGTAGGACATGCGATATTTTTGCCAAAAATATCGCATTTCCTACGCAATTTCCTTTCCAAAAATTTTTTGGGACCAAAATTTTGGTACCGAACTATAATTACTGACATGATATGACAAATATCAGCACCATTATCTAAGTAAAGTTGCTTTTACGCGAACTTATCAATAAATTACTAATTTTTATCCGATAAGTATTCTATATTCGCCTTCCATATTTGAAAAATACGCATGTATTTTTCCATTATGGAAATGGGATTGAATACGATTGGATAAGTGCGTCGCAGTATCAAGCCTGGCATTAGTGGCGGAGTCAAAAATACATCCATAAAACCCGCATCAAAGTTAATGATTTCGTCAAACTAAACCAATATTACACAAAATTAAAATACAGATTAAAAAACCTATCGAAGTTCTTTTTTCTGGATTCCAATTATGTGTAATTTAGATTTAGTGTATTACATAATAAAAATCAACCCTTAACAAAGTGCTCATGATTGTCATCATGTCGATACCTTTATGACAATCATGAGCACTTTTCTGTAAGTGCGCTTTCGTGCTCATTCGTATCCAATTAATATTCCATTCGACTTCCCTTTTAGTAATATACTCTTGTATTTTTCGTGCTCATTCGTATCCAATTAGTATTCCATTCGACTTCCCTTTTAGTAATATGCTCTTGTATTTTTCGTGCTCATTCGTATCCAATTAGTATTCCATTCGACTTCCATTTTAGTAATATACTCTTGTATTTTTCTAATGTGGAAATCTGATCGAGTACAGATCGGATATAAATAAGTGCGTAGCGCATTAAGCCTGCCATATGTGGCGGAGTCCAAAATACACAAATCTGCTTACAGAGTTGAGCCACAAAATTTTGCATCAAAGTTTATGTTTATGTTTCTTCAAGCTAGATCAAAATTAAAATCGAAACTAAAATCTATCGAAGTAAGTAGTCTTGAAAATTTTGTGTAATTTTGATTTTGTGTGACTACAAAATAAAAATAAACTTTTTACAAACAATGATAATGATATGATAAGAATATTAGAAGTATCTGTTTACAGTGTTTATGCATTCATAATTTCATTTGTTCCTGATAAGTTTTCTTTTCGATTTCCCTACTTCAAAAACTGCGTCTGTATTTTTCCAGTATGGCAATCGGATCGAATACGGACAGAATACGAATTAGTGTGATGATAGCACATCAATGCTGACACATAAGTTACCGAAACAAAACTCAAATGTGGAAGAATAAAAAACATTTGTTACTCTAGTATTTTATTTTATCTACTTGTGCAATACAGCTACAAATTATTCATCTTGTATAACTTACTATAAGGTACGAGTAGTGTTGTGGTGATAACTGGTTCCATGTGAACCTTTAATGTTGGATGACAAATATTCTCCATGTTCTTTCCAGTCCACCATTTATTTAGCTCATTGTATACGGTAACTTTCTTCATCAATTGATCGTTATTGATCATGGCACAAAAATTACAGTAGTCGTCAGTATCTGGGCTTTCATGTCGTAAATGATAGGAATAATATTTCTTCCAACGAAAAAACTTATGGTACGAAGCCGGATTCCTGATTGATTGGTATATTATGCGAGCTAGGGATTTCGGATCCAACAGATTGGCATTTAAATAACTTCCGTCTGGCAAAAATCTGAAATAACATAAAAAGTACTAAATTGACCAATGATACTCGTAAGTTAGGCCTCTTAAGACCTCTTACAAGTACCAAACTCCCTCCTTATAGAGGCGCCCAGAGGATGCTGATTTGAAGTTTTCAATTTCGACACAAAATTTCTGTAAAAATGTAAAATTTCCTGATTTGGTCAATTTTCCTGTATATTTTCTGTCGAAATTTAAAACTTCAAATCGGCATTCTCTGGGCCTCTAAATTTTTGTGTCTCATAAATACAAAGTGTCTTGTGATTACTGCCAGTAGGTACCTTTATCTACTGCCAGTAAACACAAGTGTCAAAAGTGGTAGACTGTCAGTTAGCACAAGTAACTTCCTACTATTTATACCTACAGTACAAAAATGAGGCACAGCTCCCAAAAATGCTAATAATCTTTACAACTTTCATCTTATTGCGAAAATGTATAATACAAGTGCCTTGTTTTCCTAAATTCGAATGATGAAATATGAGAAGAAATTTTAAAAAAATCTAAATACACACACTAAGTAATTTATAGCATTTTACCTTGTGTAATTGGCACCTCCCAACACAATAGGTACTGTGTTGTGATTAAGAGCATACATAACTTTTTCCGTTATGTAGTCCTCACTAAAAGAGTTCTCGAATGCCAAATAAAAGTAATAATTATTTCGCAACATTTTCAAGCATCTAGGCATTTGTTCAGGAGGACAGCCATAATCTACACATTTACCGTAAATGTTAATTTCCATACTGTAATTCTGAAGGTGTTTGTTTAACTGCAAAGCATAATCTTCCCTCAAACTTTGCGTCAAACAGTTTGAAACAAACCATGCGACCGGTCGTTTCTTTTTTTTCAGCTTTGTTTTTAGTTTATCATCGATATCTTCCATCTCGTCTACTGATTTCCAATACATATTTTGATTAGGCCCAATCACGTGATTACTTGCATTCCTTATAGCAAAGTAGCCCCACATTGCATCTGAATTTAATTTGTATGTCCATGTCCAATTAAAAAAATCATTCCATGCGTCCGTGCATAATGGATACAGAACAGCCGATTCAATGTTTGCATAAACATACTTTTGGTGAGTTGATCTCCTGATAGGTATGTCTTTATACGTCAAATATTCCGTAAGTTCCGGACCGTGAAAAGCGATGACTTCGAATTCATTATAGTCGCCCAAGTACATCCTGTTGTCCGTTACGTAACAATTTGTCCATTTACATCGTTTTTGTACAAACACTGTGTTACCCTTGCCTAAATATACAAATGGGGAAGTGTGCGCACTTGTCCACAGCAAAATATACTTCTTATTATCTTCGGGTTGCACTTTTTTTGTTTTGTTTTGACCTTGGTTATTGTCATAAGTTATTTTAGTTCGGTTGTTCGTGAAATGTATTGTACTAAACATTAGCACCGTTACCAAAAAAAATATCAAACATCTGTGATATTTTCTCGCCAAACGTCTGTAGACGACCATGTTGATATTTCGTTTGGAGCATGTTGTTGTGATGAGGATAATGTGGAATTCGTAAACGAAAACATTATCCAATGAATGTAGGTATCAGCAGCATAAGGGTTGCGTTCCCACAGAAGCGAAGCTGTGTGAAGTAAATCTGATTAGAGACGTAAAGAAAATTACCTTTCAATGAATCGCTAAAAATACTCTGAAGTCCGCTCCGTTTCAGTGGAAACGGTATTGCCTCGTGAATAGACAGCATTTTCTGGCGGGCAAATTACAGTTTAATTTACATTTATTTGGTTCAATTTAAAACAATTCTTTTAAAATAAAACAAAAATATTTCGATAAAACGTATATTTTGGAAAATGGGTAAAATAAGTAAGTAGTTTAAATATGGAAAAAAAATGCTGCATGTCATTGATCCAGTGGATTCATCCCCAAACCCTGACGCCTTGGTCCCACGAGCAGCTGGCCAGGGCGACTCCGTTCGGTGCCAGAGAAATGGATGTGACACGATTTTCATGCCCGTGCAAGGTTCCTGTAAAATATATATTAAATGGTTCTCTGAGGGCTGGTTTTCTTATTCAGATATACTTATCTCAACCAATGGTTAAAAATAGTCACCAGTGATTAAGTAATTACGAATGTGTGTGTTTAAAACAAAAATTACCTTGAACAATTTGTCAGAATGGATATTTTACTGAACATTGATTAAGGTACTTCTTGTTTAATACACGCACCATCGTACTTATTTAACCAAAGGCACAGACCAAAGGCAATAATTTTTAACCATTTGTAAAGACTATCAATAAGAAAATCCTAATTAACGAAAAAAAAATAACACCAAACGTTACCTCAACTAAAGTAAAATAATGCGACGTTGCATTGATGATAAGTTAAAAGAATTGCTGTCACATGCAATGTCAACTAATGTGATTGGTTGATACGGGCTTTATCACACTGGGTATACGGACTGCGGTCCGTACGAAAATTCCAGCATCCGGTCGATTTTGTATGGACCAGACCGCAGAACGCACTCAGTGTGACAAATCCTTAAGACAAGACTTTCTTAGGTTTGATAAGTTAGGAAAGCACTGTGCCCCGCCCGATTGCATTATTGCATTAAACCTAATGGATGTATCGATTATGTAATAATGTTTTTTTCATATTAATGGATTTCAACATATCAAATGTTTTTGCTCTTGACTCGACCTGATTCCGTTAGTTTTTAGTACTCACTCATCTGATCCGTATCCGATATGATTTCTTTACTTAAAAAATACGAACGTACATTTTGAAGTATCGTAATTGGATCGGCTGCGGTATCGGATACAGGAGGTATACTACGAAATCCGTCAATAAGTTTATCGTTTTGCGGATCCGAAAGATTTTTAGTATGGAACGTTTGCTACGAAGTGCTTCCGATCCGCAAAACGATTATCGTATTGACGGATTTCGTTTTTCGTAGTAGGCCTTCAGATTGAGAAAGCGTCCTTAGACTGTTACAAGTCAGACATCATCTTTCCTCTGCCGCAGTGTTACTCGGGATCTAGCAAGTATAAACTTAACTAGTCATTCAATTGGTCGCAATTATAATTAAGAAATAAAGAGTATAATTTTAGTTCTCTTATTTTGATGATGCCAGATACAAAAACGTTAACCCAGAGTAAAGGACTGATTTCGCCATTAATTTTGATTTTGATTAATTTTTGAACTCCGTTTTACAAACTAACATTATTACTGTCACATACTCGTACATGCAACTGTGGTGGTACCTAGTGTCAGCTTTTGAAATGGAGTTAAAAGTTAATCGATCTCAAGTTTGATGGTGAAATCCCTTTTTCTCAGGTTTATGTCCATATTTAGGTGCCCTTCCAAGTTCAGATATTGTACATATTTATGGAACCTCAAGGGAAACGAAGCTTATAGTTACCTGTATGCTTCACTTTAAGAGCATCCCATGAATGCACATAGTTGTCATCGGAACCCGCCATGATGTATCTCCCACTGAGTGAAAGAGCTGTAAATAATAGTAGCAAAACATTGATATTGATGAGGAAAGTAGAGTCCTTAAAGGCAGATTTCTTAATCGATAGTTAAATCAACCAATGGTTAAACATTGTTAACAGCTGTTGAATATTTTCAATCGTGTAAGTTTTGAAGAAAAATACCTTAATCAAACGTTGGACTATTCTAATGAACATTGGTGAAGGTATTTTTTGTTCAAAGCACGCACAATCGTAATTATTAAACCAATGGTAATGGCTTTTAACCATTATTTGAGGTAATTATGGAACACGAGCCTAAGTCGCGTCTAGCGTCTTTAAGTTCGTTATCGGAGACGCCGGCTAGATCTTGCATGAGATACAATTCAGAAAGTGTATTTGGAAAACTACCTTTGTGAACATTAATGACGATAGTATTCCGATCTTCAGGTCTATTTGATAGATTTCCCGAGTTTGGACCAGATAAATTCTATAACCCAACTGTAAGATACGTATTTACTACGTTATGTATTTCACAGTTGTCAAGTCCTTTGGTTTAATTTCGTAAACCAAATATAAGCAGATATGTTTATGTATTTAAAACTTAAAATATTTTAAAGTTATAAATTTAAATATTTTACAATAGTTTTGTATGGCGGGGTTAATGCCAAAAATCTAACAGTCAGCCATTGGTCCTATAAGAGGAAATACTGGTACATTCGACTGAATAATATATCACAAACATATATAAATCTCTTCGTATTTTCTTTGTATGTGTATTCATAATGTTTAGCCGTCTAGAGAACGAGAGGTGATTGAAGTTTTTAATTTGGCAAACAATTTACAGGAAAATTTACAAATTCAAAGAGTTTTTCATACTTTCCTCAATACATTTTATGACAAAATTGAAGCCTTCAAATCAACATTCTCTGGGCGGCTTAACTTGAGTGCACCACTGTGTTTTATTTAATAAATTAAAAATAGGCTGGTACCACAGAATATATAAAAAGTGCAATGGCTAAACGCCTGTCAATGTCTCATCTATACTTAATATTATAAAGCTGAAGAGTTTGTTTGTTTGTTTGTTTGTTTGTTTGAACGCGCTAATCTCCGAAACTACTGGTTCGAATTGAATAATTCTTTTTGTGTTGGATAGTCCAGTTATCGAGGAAGGCTATAGGCTATATAACATCACGCTACGACCAATAGGAGCAAAGATATAGTGGTAAATGTGTAAAAAACGGGAGAAAGAAGTCACTATTCCACGCGGACGAAGTCGCAGGCAAAAGCTAGTGATGTAATATAACTTGTCGTAAAATACCCGTACATACATATGTTTCACGGAGGCGTTGTTTATCATAAAAATTACACGAATATTGCCTTAAAATGATAAATTCAAAACTATCAGCTATCTAATACATCTACTTACCACAGCTGGTGAATCCGCTAGCGCCTGGCGGTGTGTAGTGGCCGAGTTGCTGGTCACTGCGGATGTCGAACAGGCGCGCTGTTTTGTCTTCCGAAGCCGTCGCAAACGCTTGCCCTCCGTTATGGAACTATAAAAAAAATATTAAAAATACACATTGGTTCAATTGAAATATTTCATGGAAATTGACTATAAGAAATTCTTACACAAACGCTGTTCACGTCTGCTTCGTGGCCAAAGAAGGTCTGTTTAGCTTTGTCTTCTCGGACGTCCCATAATTTGCAAGTCCTGTCTACTGAACCCGTTACATATGTTTTCATATCTGAAATTCAAACGTTTGTAAGCCCAAAATATTTATACTCTTGACAAAGACATTTGATTTTGCATATTGCATAAGTTTACCTGGCGCCAAAGAAATAGTCACGACATCTCCAGCGTGGGCGTCAAATTCCATAGTCCTCTTTCCCGCTTCCAAATCCCAAACACATCTTTAAATAAAAACATAAAAATTAACTTCATTTAATGTACTTATTTCTGAAGTTTACGCGAATATTACACATGTCATAAAACACAATTTACGTGACCACGAACGCTGTAAAGTGTTCGAAACGTCGGGATGAAAAATCAAATAAATTATCGCGAAATTATCCGTAAATTAAAAAAAAAGTAAAGTTAGCCTGTAGCATCCCACTGCTGGGCAAAGGCCTTACCTCAAATTTGAGGTAGTATGAGCCATACTCCACCACGCGGGCTCAGTGCGGATTGGCGGAGGGGTGTTTGCAAGGCAAACGACCAACCTTGCTGTCAGATTTTTATCAAGCCGCCCATAGGGTCTCTGACTAGGCTTAACGACTAATACCAATCGATATCAGCCGGGACCAACGGCTTAACGTGCCTTCCGAAGCACGGAGATGCTCGTGATGTACGTCACTTATATGGTCGGAATGGTCACCCATCCAAACACCGACCGCGCCGAAAGTTGCTTAACTTCGGTATTACTACCAAAGCGCTGCCACCACTGCGCTACGAGCATCATCCGTAAATTGTATTTTATTAAATTCATTTAATCTTATTCGATTTGCTAGAGCTAAGGCAAGTGTATGCAACTAACCCGACTCCTGCATTCGCATGAACTGATACTAAACGGTAAATAGGTGTAATGGTTTTAAAAATCAAAAATCTGTTGGCGTGGTTGAGTGCAAATCATTTTTTTAATTTTTTTTAAAATCAATTTTAATATTCTCAATAATATTTAAATTATTTGTGCATTCCGTCTGAGAACTCCGTTGCAAATTATGAGATCAACCCATTGTAATACGTGACATGATGTGATGCGTTATTAACCGACTTAATCTAAGTTTATAAACATTTCATTCATAGTAGACAAAATGTTTTTGTTAGTAGGATGAACTTAGTACTAGTCTACAACTTTGTCAATGCAAAATACAATGAATTTTTAAAAGACTGTGTATCGGTTAATTACGCTGTCTTTTAAATGATTCGTCATCTATAACCTATCCATACTAATGCTAACTGTATTTTGTTCAATTATCGTCAGGCCTGTCGACAGACTATCGAGCGGTAACGCTTCCATTTGGCTAAATTACTGGGTATGTGGTCTGGCGCCACTCACATTTTCATATCTCCGGAGCCGGTGAGTATGTGCGTGTCGTCCAGGAACCGGCAGCTGCTGAGGAAACCCTCGTAGCCGGCCAGCTCGCGAACCATCTTCGCTGCGCCCGTGGAGTCACGGTTGTTCACGTCGTATACCGTGCACATGTTGTCCATTCCACCGCACGCTTGCGAAACATAATAACAATGTTCACAAGCTTTTGCCTGTGTAACTAATCTTACTAGACTAAAGAGGTTTGACTTTGGACCACTTATGTCTGATTTCTTGATTAAAGTTAGTCAAACTATGATTAAATATCGTAACCTCAGGTTAAATGCTTACGATTGTGCGTGTTTTAAAGAAAAAAAATCTTAACCAAATGTCCGACTGACTATTTTCATATCATGACCAATGGTTTAGGTATTTTTGTTCAAAACACGCATATCGTAATTATTAAACCAACGGTAATGACTTTTTTAACCATTAGTTGATTTAACTATCAATCACGAAACCGGCCCTAAATCAACGTCAAAGTCTCGACATGTATATGGTTGGACAATAAAGAACATCATACATATCGAGACTTTGACGAATTTAGAGCGGCCTTATTGCTTTAAAGAATTATCTACCAGTAACAATTGGGTGAGGCAAAAACAGACATAAAGCGGGGCAATACGACATTCAGATAAGTAAGTGGACTCAGGTATATAAGTGTACGTACAAGAAAACAGACTTATTGGCCTGACTGGAATTCCGGTAAAATGATGAAGCATTCCAAATGGATCCAGCCCTTTAAGTTTGGTTTTGCCTTTACTTTTGCCTTTTGCACCTATAATTTTTTGGCAAGAACTGGCATGCACGCTGATGCTACTTTTCACAGGTATGCACTATACGCAGCCTTTTGGGTGGCATAAATTCTCATTTAGCCACACAAAAAATATAAACAGTGGTACAAATCTATTTTGTTTGAAAAGAGCATTTGCCTAATGTTATTATCGTAATGAGTGCAATCACCCGTGAGAAAAATAACTGCTTCGCTCTCGTTCGTGCAATAAAAATATATAAATAACAGATGATTCTATTAAGGCATTACTCGAAGGCTGTTTACTACATATAATGCCGCATTAAGTATGTTTAAGCACCTAATATTGAGTATATCAAAAGCAGCTTACAATGTATGGCATAATGTCTTTTATAGGGTGTAAAAACAAACTTACCTACAAAGTTCCCAGATGGTGCAAATGCGACACTCATGACCCAAGCGGAACGTAAAGGGATTACTTGCACTTTGTTGCCGCTCCACGTATCCCATATTATAAGTTTTCCATCCAGCGAGCCGGTGACGCAATGCCTGTCAGAAACAACCCCCGACATCAGCTGATTGTTCCGGACACTTTGTCTAACAACGCGGAAACTAACAACACTGACACAAATTGTTGTGGTTTTGTGCAATCAGTTTGTTATAGTTTTTACATTTTCACCCACCACTCTACAATGTTGTAAATTTATCGAAGTAAATTAGTACTGAGTTAAAGTTAGCTCTGCAACTCAGCCGAATTTCATCGATCAAAGATCGAAATCCATTTTGATGCTTATCATTATGACAACTTTTTCATTTGATACAGAAACCTGACACGGTGGCCAAGCCGCTAAATATTAAGCCAGGTCAAACATCAAAAGCAATCTAGCAATCACATACCTACCTTCAATATTCGCAAATGCTGTTTACAGTAAAATTACATATTTGAAGCTGTGCATCAACCAACCGCAAAATGATAATGTGTGGTTGAGGTGGTGGGTTTAGTAAGAGCAATTAAAATGGCCCACCCCTTACCTGGAATCACCGCTGTAATGAACTGAATTTACTTTATTAATGTGTCCTTTTAGTGTTTTCTTAGTAACCAGCCTTATCTTGGGTAAATCTGACAAATCCCCACATTTGTCAGCTAACTTTACATCGGCTCCTTTTTCTTGCTCCGCCTGAAAAAGAAATTGTAATATAGAACTTTGGTATTTCGCAGGGAAATTTAGTTTCGTGTTAAAATTTGTTACCTTGCATTTGGCGATCAAATCCGTTAGCTCTTTCTTCAGGGCTGTAGTTTCAGGGTCCTCCTTAGGCATGGTCTTCGAGGTTGAGATGCGTATCAGAAGTCAACGTGTTCCACCGATGGCGCCCGAGCGTTATGTGACCAACATATTTCTAACTGGGTCCTCCTTTTAATCGTATTACTAAAATTGGATTTCAATTTACAGTTCAACGGAAGCTTTACATGTGCGGCCAACTATCCATCTAACTATAGTTGACCGACATTGTTTCATTCATGCACATAAAAACGTGTACATATATGCGTGTCTGTTATATTTTTTTCCATTTCTACATCTTTTCATCTTCTTTTCCCGGTGTTGTCGTAACTTAATGGTCATATTTTATGAATTTCAAAACTACCTAGTTTGACGCAGCCACTTGTTATTTGTCTTTTCTGAGTCTGGCTCTTTTTAAAATAGCCTAATAAATATTCCGAAGTACAAAATCATGATAGACCTTTAAGAGTTGCGTGTGATACTTTATGTAAAATGTAAACGTGACGAGACTAGAAGATTAGAAACCTCATCAAACCTCATACTTAAATGTGTTCATTTCAAGATACGTAAGTTCAAATTTTGCACGGATCTTAATATTTGTTTTCATTTCACAAGACTGCTGTTCTGTTATTAAATCCATGTAGCATACAATTGACTCAATTCTTGTAGAACCCTAGAAAGTGAGTTTACTGTCGGGCATGGAAGTTGTTACACTTTTTCTTTTAGTAAATCTACAATCAAAAGAAGTTAGGTTCAGTGAAGTGGAACCATTGCACCACTAAAATAACTTTCACTTCACTTTAACTCTGTTTTTTATACACTTAATTTGACCAAGGCATCTTGCTACCAATATAATACCAAAACTTTACACCTGAATTAAATGTCCCAGCCACCGATTAATCAGCGTAGGTGCATCCTATACCCGTGCATATGTTTATTAACTTATTTATACTAGAGGTTATTTCCAAATCTCTGTTTATTATTTCTTGTTAAGTATGAATAAATTGGAAACATCTCATCTTACATGAAAGGGAAGAGATCTAAAAGGATGAAGATGGAATCTTCTTTTTATTTAAGACGGATGCGTAATGAAATTACTTGGAAAAAGAATGTATCTTAAAACCAAAAATTAACAAAGAATAGTACAGCATTATACTTAAATCTGTGTATAAATAAATACTACATGAATGTCGCGATGGGTGTCCAAAAAAATGTTTGTTCTGGAAACTTCTACTAGCCTTCTTATTGAAAGATGCAAGATACTGATGAATTCAATTGCCTTTTTTGGCGACAAGCCGACACTTTCATTTCACGGTACAGTTTTTTTTGAATCGATAGAATAGCTCTCACATTTTCCGTTATAATCAATTTGATAGCTTCGGTCGGTGCAGCAATAGCAGTCGTAGCTTAGAAGCTTCGGGGAAAACATGCCTTTTTTGGGACACCGGTGTTTTCCGTTAAAATGTTGCTGCTTGGTGGTTGCTATGTTCATAGCGCTGCATACAGGCACTTCCACTCAAGAATTTTGTGAAAAACAGGAATCTGGGAACTGTGAGCCAACTAATTTTTATCTCAATGGTAAGTCTTTCCAGTTTCTGATCTGATACGCAGTCCCTGGTAATAATTTATTGTGTAACAATGGTATACCTATTTTCGTTTTCTGTAAATTATCTATGATTATCTATACTTTGTATTTAATAATAAGCAGCCTTGCGAATTTCTCATAACATGATCCTCAATAGATTATGATAACAAAACCAAACATTGCACGAATGTATTGTATCTAGATGATTGGTCCTACATTGTATTGTAAGTCATTATTGGGAATATACATATTACTTAAAAAGCTTATTTATTTCTTTATATATTCTTGAAAGCATTCTCTACCAGTCAACCATTGGGTGAGGCAGAAACAGTTGAAAGCTTCCACACTCTTCAATTCAAGACGTTTTCTTAAAAACGTCTATCTCGCTCAATATGAGCGGTCGTCCAGCTCCCGACTAATCGTCATTTTATAAAAACTGAAAATCTTCCTCCGCGAATCGGGCTAATAACGAGAGAAATATTTGATGTTATTTAGGTTGATAGAGTATGTCTCTTTGTAAACATTTATAAAAGCTAAGAACAACTTTAAAAAAATAAAAGACAACAATTTATTTGCTTTATTAGGCTAGTTGTTTCTTTTTTCTAAGTTAATCTTTGAGACTTTGAGGTGCTAACGGTATATACCTTAAGTACCTACATCAGTTTGTGCAGGCTAGACGGTTGGTCGTCCACATTCGTTAAGGTGCTCCGTCACCGGGAGCGTTCACGTGTACTGTAACATTATAGATTCGTCTTTGAGCATTACATTACAATACTACCTCCCTGACTGATGAGCATTCGCGTGTAATGTAATTAATATATGTGTTATGGACCAAGTGATAAATAGGGCAGTATACATAGTGCCCGGTCATTATGAAAAAATGCGCAATATGAGAGTGCAATTTGATAATAATTATTCAAATAATCAAATTGACCGACCAGGCATTAAACATATTGCCCATCACCTTTTGGGCAGACTAATACAAACATATTTAATTACTATTTTTTATTGTTATTGTCATTAAACTTAAAATAAACTAAATATTAAACCACTTAAATATTCAGACTACTTATTTTGATTAATTACCAAGGACTTTAGTTCGACGTTGAGCATTACATTACAATACTACCTCCCCGTCTGACGGTATCTGCGTGTAATGTAATATGATACTGATTATTTTAGAATTGCATTATTTTTGCTCTCCTGTCTGTTATGAAAAGTATCGCTTATAACTACAAGGGCGCAATTATAAAAGCTCGCAGGGCGCATATGTTACAAGTTGTATCAAGATATTACACATTGTACATACCATTACAAGGTGCGCATTGTAATGCTCGGTTCTCCTCCTTCACTGATTTATGAACAGAAAATAATATTGTGAAAGTAGCTAAAATATATATTCCTTGCCCTTTCAACGTCAGGTTAAAAGTTGTTTCTGCTTCACCCAATGGTTGGCTGGTAGAGAATGCTTTAAGCATTAAGTCCGCCATTTGTACTTTATTTTGTCAGTGCAATAAAGAATAAAATAAATAAATAAATGTTTTCCTAACCGCAACGGCAGCTGAACCAAGTCAACCAGCCAGCCAAAGCATCTAATATGTGGTCATTGCAACTTCTAGTCCAACGTAAAACAGAAGGTGACATGTCATTTCTTTCCGTTTAGTCTTCTTCTTCTTCGAGTCGACTGGTAACAAATCATAATATTTTCGCCCAGTGTTGTGCAACGTTGATTACGTTGGCGTTTGCCTGCTGCAGATCTTGAAGCGTACATGAGCTAGGACATCCGTTTAGTAGTATGGTTGTGATACCTTCTTTCACATAAGGCATGGTGTAACCAACTTGATACTTTTGTTTAGTTGAGTCGTTCCCTCATCTTGACTTAAATATAAAGAAATGCCTACTTCTTCTCTAATCAGCCTAATCCTTAATCAGCATAATTATTAAATAATTAGTTACTCACAGCGTCATCTAGCGGTGCGCGTTGACAACACCTCTACACTTTGGCCAGCGAAGTCATTGCATATTGTGCCTTTCTATGGAACAGCGTCGTTACAGACCGTTATAAAATTTGCCGTCGCAGGTCTATATTAAATTAGCCTTTATTTACTAGCATTTTCTGTCTTACTACTGACTGGGAAAAAGCCTCCGCCAAACTACTCCAAAAATACGTCTCCTCCGAATCATACTTATAATAAAACGTTATAAATAGAAAATATTATTGTCATTGGTTATGTTATTTAAGAGATTTTGGATTTTATTGTTATACTCGGTGTTCCCTAAAAACATACGCTAATTGTTATAAAAATATCGATTCCTCTCCAACTAAGTTTACCGGATACACAACACTGCTCCGAGTTGCGCATCACTATCTTTATCCTGCCTTGTGCTATCCCCTCCCTCTCTATGAGCTTTGAAAAAGCATTTCAAATTATGAACCTTATAACTATATCGTATAAGGTTGATGTTCCTAACATCATATAATCATACATAAGATGTTTTTCGCTGAGCATTAGCATAGCAAGCGGCCAGCTTTTATTGTTTGACAGCAGCAGGACCGCGGTTGACTGACGTACAAGGACGGATTTTCTTCATCTGTTTTTATTAGCAAGATAAGCACATAGTTGTGCTTTTGGTGTGTGTTGTTTTGCAAAACGTGCGTGCGGCTACCGAAATCTACCTACCGGCTAAGCGGCCGGTCAACGGACGTCCTGCCAGTAGCTTGAGTTCAGTTCTCGTCGGCTAGAGCGTAGAGCCAGTATATTGCCAGATTTGCACGAGTGCGACACGTACTGCCCTTCTGTTATTTCAATCATCATGTTTCATGAAATATAAAACCAGTGTGCATCAAAGGTGATCTCATTGTTTCGAGTAAGTAGCACAGTTGGGATCAAGTGACGAGAGGAAGCGCCCCAGCTTTTATCAGTGCGCGAGTTGCGACCGTCATCGTTATTATTATATTACTCTGGAAACTTATCGCTTAGGAAGTGGGAACGCGTATCTGGAGCACACTCGGCCAATAAACGAGTCTTTCTTTAGCCGCGCGTTGTTTTAACGACTTCCAATTTATGGGCCAGTGTACGGAAGTCCATTGAACCACACACATCATGGACAAATCTGGAAAGCTCGTACAGTTTATCACATTGCTGTGCTTATTTTCTACTCGTATTACAGCTATTGGTGAGTTAATCAATAAACTACATATTCCTAGTGCTGGCGAGTTGCATAAAGAATTATGTTAATTTTACAATGACAGATTTTAAATCTCCATCAAAATTAACTTTTCAATTAACCACATAGCAGATTATATTAAACCCATCATCCATCAGTAAGATTGATTTGAGTAAGATAGAAATTATTAAATAAATACATTCATCTGTGGCAATTGCAACATCCAACCTCTGCTTTTTAATGTTAAAAAAACTATTCTGGCATTAAAGTTTTGTGATTGAATTTAATACGACAAACCCTAAAAAGATAATGGGACGCATAATATTGATTGATTGATTTCTGTATCTAAACACTCAACTAACTATGTAATGTTAAAAAAATGCATTTGGCCATAAATTAAAATTATAATGATAATTTATTAATTTGATGATTCCAAACTGCTGTGCGAGACTAACCTTATATAGCCCTCTTTAAATTCAATTTTTTCTATCTTTTTAGAAGATGTCAAAGTTTTGACCGTTGCAACGGATGACAACCATGGTCTTGAACGTTTCCTGAGGTCGGCTAAAATATATGGTATTGAGGTTGAAGTGCTAGGAAAAGGCAAAGAATGGTCTGGTGGCGACATGAACTATGCTGGAGGTGGCCAAAAGATCAACCTCCTCAAGGAAAAGTTATCAGAATTAATGAAACTAGAAAATAAAAATAAAATTGTACTGTTCACAGACAGGTGGGTAATTTATTTTGTGATTTAGCTGCTATTTTGACCTCTTTAATTTATCAAAATGTGGCTATATTATATGGTAAGTGGCTTTCCTGGTATAAACATGTTATATTTTGTTTCAGCTATGATGTCATGTTCCTTGCTACTCTAGATGAAATAGTTAATAAATTCAAATCATTTACTGACACTCGAGTTCTGTTTTCTGCTGAACAATTTTGCTGGCCAGACAGCAAACTGGCAGCACAGTATCCCAAAACAGAAGTTCAGAACCCATATTTAAATTCTGGTGGAATTATAGGTAAAATATTTTGTATTTAAATCATAACTTTTGCATAGTGCTAGTTAGTGTCATGAATGTTTATAATTTACATAATGGTGGCTACCAATAACAATACTACATACATAAAGCATAATATTTGGAACCTCTCCATTGTCTTCTGAAATGACATTTGATATCATCCAAAAATATATTTGTAATCAGTGCATGTGATTAGATTATAGTTAAATTGTTCTTGTATTTATTATTGATGTTTGCTTTTATTTTTCAGGTTACCTTCCAGAGTTATTTGAAATTGTGGATCACAAACCAATCAAGGACAAAGATGATGATCAATTATATTACACTAGAATATATTTAAATAAAGAATTGAGACAGAAGCTTAAAATATCTCTAGATCATAATTCTGCCATATTCCAAAATCTTAATGGAGCCCTATGTAAGTTTTAGTTGATTTAATAATTTACCCATTTAGTAAACAAAATCTAAAGTAACTAACAACCTCTATGTTACACATATAAGTAAATTACATTAAGTCTATGAATTTAACTGCAGTTAAAAAAATCTTACCTTAATTACACATTGCTGCCCTCATTTCTAGTGTCTTAAATTTACATTCTATAGAAGTATGGAGTCAAAATGCCTAACATAGAGGTCATCTTTGATAGTCAGTGCTTCAATGTATTGTTCTATGTTCTTATAAGCCTATTAATATTTTACAGCTGATGTACAATTAAAAGCAAATACAACAGAAGACTGGCCATATTTAGAAAATGTAGCTACTAAAGAACGACCTTTGATTGTTCATGCAAACGGACCATCCAAGTTGACTCTCCACCATTTGGGTAATTACTTAGCTAAGTCTTGGTCTGTTAAAGAAGGATGTACCTTGTGTAAAGAAAAGAGAATTGAACTCAAGGTAAGGAAAAATAAAAATTATTTTTTATTGTCCTATTGCGATTTCATTATTCTAATTTTTAATATTTTTTTCTAATAATTTAGGACGAAGCTCTGCCCACTGTGATGTTAGCGGTGTTTATTGAACAAGCAACGCCATTTTTAGAAGATTTCTTGCAACAACTGCTTGACATTGATTACCCCAAGGGAAAAATCCATCTACTTCTTAGGAACAATGTAGAGTATCATGAGACTGAAGTAGACGACTTTTTCCAATCTCACTCAAAAGACTATGCTACTGCCAAGCGAATAAAGCCAAGCGATTTCATATCGGAATCAGAAGCAAGAAATATTGCCAAGTAAGAGCACTTTATTTAAGTTACGATTTACCTAGATCCAACCTGTGTTTATTTTATGTTAATTTACCACTATGTTTAGAGCTTCTAAGAATATTGTAACAATATGTTGCATCTGTTAACTATTTGATGGCACTCTGTGACTATCGCAGCCGATTTTGACGAATACATCTTTATGTACTCTCTAGGTTGATATCTCAACGAACCTGAGGTGACGTTGTGATTTTATTCTTAAAAAATGTTCCATTTTTGTACAGGGATAGGTGCATAAATAGTGGATGCGACTATCTGTTTAGCATCGACAGTGTCTCTCGTATCAAGAGCGACACGCTGCGGTATTTACTGTCATCAGGCTATGACGTAATAGCACCAATGCTGGTGAGGCCGGGACAAGCGTGGTCTAACTTCTGGGGAGCCATCAACACGGCTGGCTTCTATGCTCGGTCTACTGACTACATGGACATCGTATATTACGTAATCAGGTGAGATTATTTTATTTACACACGCAATTATGCTGTTTTTGAAGATATAAAAAAAACGAAACACTTTAACTTAACCATTTATTTTAATAGAACAAATCAGATTGTTTAAAAATACAAGCATTTAATTGGTTGGTCATTTCTTATAAATATAAGTTTTGAGTGATAACATGATCTATTGTTCTACTGAAGTTCCTTATCTTGTAAGTTCATTTTAGTTCAATCCAACTCATGAAAACATTGTATGTTTGAACATTGTGTATTATTTTCTACATTTATGTTAAAAATAATCATGAGAATGCATAATGCAGTATCACTAGTCTGTTGTATACTCAATTTTATCTGGTAGAGACTGTAGAATGTGATGATGACATACCCAATTAATAGCTTCATTGCATATCATGTATCAAATGATCAACGTATAAGAATGTGCTGTGGTTGCGTTAGCGTGTGACTTAATCGAATGCTATCGAGAAGTCTGTTTTGAACGAGCGTCGGTCTATAGAGTACATATTGTCCGCGGTACACTCGTACACGCCTGCATCCATCTGCGTGGCTGGATCAATCTCGATTTTAGACTTGACACGGTCGTCGCCGATGGGCCACTCGTGAATCTGAAAAATAATTGAATGGTAATTTATTTAAAGTTCATATCGCTTCGTCGCGCGCTTGCGTACTCTCTGCTGTTATTAAAAGTTATTTCAAAGCGTAATGTGCCTACTGAGATAACGTATGTAGGTAGTAACTTATACAAGTAGACACTTTAAATAATAACATTGTATGAAATTGACATAGATTAATCATAAAAATTACGTTACATAAAATACTATAGAACTATTTTGATGTATGTGGAAGTTAGAAAGTACACGTGTATTTGCTTACATGTAAATAATGATGTGCAAAAATTTCAACTCCGTCTTTAAACCAGGTGATGTGTGGTCGCGGCGAACCTTTAGCGATGCACAAAAATGCTATTTTGTGCCCCAACACATACTCGAGGTCGAAATGTGACGCAAGCAATATTTTTGCTCCCTGAAAAGAACATAGCAAATAGCAATTGGTAGTTAACAAACAAATAATCGTACATTTTTTCTTGAAACAGTAAACAAACCGCTTAAGGGCGCGTTTTTCAATTGACAAATAAGCACTAACCAACAAATAATCCAAATATGGATAGTCATTTCAAGTAATAGGCAGATAACGTTAATGAAAACTTATTAACCATTTCGTAATTAAAAATATACTTTAAAGGTCTAGGTCTAAATAACAGCATTCGCCATAGCACACATGAAAACACTAAATTCATTTATTTAAAGAGTAGCTTTAATTAATTTGATTAAATCACTCACATCATTATTGTTGTAGTACTGGTCAGATTCGGGATCTCTATATTTCCCTGTGATGGGCAATCCTATTTGCACCTATAACAAGAGTGATCGATCATTATTAGCAAGCACTGACGGTAGCGACGAACAATTATCTTATTGCTAATATGTTACCTTAGATTTGGTTCTGCTCCTTGTTCGCCCGCGCCTCGCATCCGCTGGGTCAGCCAGGAACCAAAAAACAAAGAGCAATCCTAGGAACAGTCTGCCCTTTAAGAGCAACATTGGTAAAGCTTGCGAGTATCGGGTCACACGTTTTCCATGCAATGTCTCCCTGAACGATTGATCTGATTGTGCTACTATGGTAGGTGCTTGTGCGGAGTCGAGAGTGCAACTGGTGGTGTCGGTGATTCCTGCCACGCCAATCTTTCAATTGGCTAATGACTGAGGTGATCGCAGGAGGGCCCTTGTGTCTCCCCCTATCTGATGTATGGCACTCGTCATTTCCTTTCACATTTCGTACGATGGTATAAGTTACAACGCAAGCGTCCATCAATAATGCTTATTTTGTTTTAGGAACACAACATCTATGGTTGTTTGAACGACTTCGATCATTCGAGTACTAACCGTTTTCCTTATGTTTCATTCAGTTCATTTGATGACTCATCATCATTTCCAGCCCTTATTCCTAGTTTATCTGGGGTCGGGTCATGTTGGACATATGCGCCTGATATCTCAAGAGTCATTTCGGATCTGCCGTCTCGCCAAATTATTGAGAGTGAGAGAACAGAGAGTGCCCTTGTATATTGCGCACACATTTGATAACTATATGGTCAATCTTAGTTGAGTTTCACCGTCGTGGTCGAATAGGACCAGGAAGACGTTCGTTATATTTGCGCCAAAGAGCTCTGTTTTGGGTTGTTTGGGTAGGAGAACCTGTCAGCACATTCATTTCAGTGAACTTGAATTGTGACAGTAAAATGACTATTGTGATCAAAATATACCCATACAGAATTAGTATTAAGCTCAAAGCAGTCAAGTTGAACTGGACTGAAATTCCAATCATATTTTTGTATCGTCTAGGGAGAATTTCGTAAGAGGTACTGATCGAATAGTAACCAAAGCGAAGTATAAAAGTAGGGAGTGTAATACTGAGTGGTTATAAACAAAATCATCAGTAACAACTATGGATGTAAATAGCTGGGTATCGAACGACGACGTCGATGAACCATTCATTATTATAATATTACTATTTATTTCACCAGTTGTTTTCCCTAAATTAAAACGGGAAAGGTTATCAGTTGCCGACTCGTTAATCAGTTATGTATCATTATGTGTCACGCTCACGCACATCCGTGGAGTGTACTTATTTATTTTATCAATTTTCAGGGGAATTTGGAACGTGCCGTTCATCAGTAACTGCTACCTGGTGAAGATATCGGCGTTCAGGGCACCCGCGGCTCAAGATGTCACTTACACAAAGGATGAGGTGGACCCAGACATGGCTTTTTGCTCGAGTCTTAGAGAAGCTGTACGTATTAATTAGTACTACAAGTATAAGAAATTTTGCCTGTAAACATCCCACTGCTGGTCAAAGGACTCACCTCTTAGATGAGCCATACTCCGCCACGCGGGCTCAGTGCGGATTGGTAGAGGGCTTTGCAAGGAAAGCGACCAACCTTTGTGTTGCCAGACGTTATCAAGTCACCCACAAGGCTTCTGACTAGACTTAATACGGCTCATGTCAACCGACGATATTAGCCGGGACCAACAGCTAAATTTTCCTTCTTCGTCTTCTTCTTGATGAATACGAGATGCGTGAATACATAATTTTGCAAAATGACGCTGCACGTCCTATTTTTAGGATTTTATTGTAGCGCATAAACAGGAAAGCTATATTTGACACTCTACCGCGTGTCTGGATTTAGGCTAACATTTGTTTTATTTACACTGCCCTATTTTCGAGGTGCGGTCACCCCAAAGTTGTATGATGATAACAACCGTGTGACCCTTTGCCCGCATAATATGACCCCATATTGCCTTGCTGTTTGTTACAATCTATGCACATAAGATTTTTACAGTTTGAAGGGTGTAACAAAAGGCTTAACGAAGCCTTAAACCTCGCATTCAGTACATCAAACCAAATCGTATGTAACAAAAATAATTGCTGGGAAACGACTTTTGTTTTTAGGCATTCAAATAAAATAACTTATTTATAAGCCATTTAATGTATACGCCCGCGGAGCGCTGAGGCGTAGTGACGCGCACGCACACAATGAACGCGCTTAGTTGTGTGCGTGCGGGCGCTAGCTGTGTGCGTACGCCCGCACCACACCGTGCGATACATGCATAGTGCATGGTCTGTTTACGAAAAAAGTATTGAAGAAAAACGCTTGTTGTTACAGAAGATTTTTATTTAAAAATCTCAGAAAAAAAATGTTCACTTTGACTGTCAATATCTCAGTAACGCGTTATTTCCCAAGTATGGTTTCTTTGAGAAAAATGATCGTATGAATGGGGGGAATACGTGATTTTCGGCTTCGTTAAGACTTTTGTTACACCCTGTAGAATGCGATTGCCGCAGTACGAAATTTTTACCGTACGAAATGTGTCAATTAAACAACGAGTCAATTAAATTACCTTCCGATCCGGTTCCTGACTTACTAGTATGTTCAAAAATGTAATAATTGTCAATGATTTTATTAACTGCTACAACAGTTTTTTAAGTTGTTAAACCTGAGCCCAATATAAGGATGTGAATGAATAATTAATTAGGCACAGAAAATGTGACTTACTGTCCAATTATGATATATGATGATATTATCAGAAAACAATGACGTTCACAGTTTCAAATCGCCATAGTTCTATGCAGAAGTAACTTTTTGCCAATTAATAAAAAGCACTTCAACGATTGGTGGTGAAAACTAGCCTATTAAGACTGACATTTTAGCTACCTTAGCTGTTCAAACAGTTGCGATATTTATTTTTTTGTGTGTCCAGGGTATATTCATGCACGTGAGCAACGAGCAAGACTTTGGGCACCTGGTGAACCCTGAGAGCTTCGACATCAGCCGCACCAACCCTAACATGTACCAACTGTTCGACAACAAGATCGAGTGGGAGCAGCGCTACTTGCACGAGGACTACGCCGCCAGCTTCGAGGAAGGATACAAACCACTAATGGTACTTGTGACAGGTTTTACCACTATTATTTAGCCGCTCAGATTGTGCCATTTTGTCGTTTTCAATGTTAACACAATAGGAATGGAAAGAATTTTCTGTTCGTCAATTTTCCTATATATTTTCTATCGAAATTAAAAATGACAAAAGAGCATTATCTGAGCGTCTAAATTATAATTTTCATAAAAATAGCAACGCACGTATTGTGTACACGACGGCCGAAACAACAGTTAGAATAAGTAATTATAGGATAGTTCATAGGAAAAAGAAAGCAACGGGCCTGGGCTTAAAAATGTAAAGACCGGCCCTAAAACAGTAAAGCAATTGTGTAATAGATATAGACAGTTAGGATTGTCTTGTTTCTTATAGAAAGCAGCGGGACCGCCTTTAGGCTACAATGGCATTGCACATTTATTGCGGGCGACGGCCGTGGGAATACTAAATAGATAGTTAAAAGTTACAGTAAAAAGGATCATGAAAGGATCCCGAAATCGTGTGCCGTTAGACACAGCTGCAGTCATTACGGTAAACAGAAAGAAATAGCAAATGCCGCATATAAGCAGTTTAGTCACAATAATGCCATGTTGATATTTTGTATGTAAAATAGCATGTTCATACAGTATAACGTTGTGTATTATAGTCTAATAGTAAAATCTGCATTAAAGCTCTTATAGTTACAAGTTAATCGTAAACAGTTTGATAGCAAACTTTATTAGCTTCAGTTTAGTATAGTTTAGGCAGCAAAATCTGCGATAAGTAATTGCGAGTCTTATAGATGCAGCGTATAGTTTAATAGCTGAATCTCGAAATCTCGAATAGATAAATTACCTTGTTAACAGATATAGTTAATCGTTTTTATAGCAAAATTCCGTGTTAGCAAATAGTCTCATAGCTTTAGTGTTTTGTGTATGTATAGCATCAATTAATAGCCATTTTATAGTAATTTTGTAATAGTGTATGTGTTGATTTTCAATAAAGAACAAAATAGGTACACTTCACACGGTTAGGGTGGCCAGGCAATATCGGCTCTTATTACCGTATTACCTGCGCCCATGGATAGGGCCAACAATAGGAAGGGTCTCGCTCCCAGACGGCGTGGGTGAGACACCGTTATCCCGTTACACAGTTAGTATAAATACAGCACTTGTTCTCAGTACAGACACACTTCGACCTCAGCTTTCACCGACTACGCATAATAGTAGACCGCCGCATTTATCATCGAAATTCTGGAGTTTTCTTCGGAGGAGCCTCACCGAACCCACATCGATACAGTCCACTCATCGCAGCACCGAACAACAGCAACAGACGACCACACCGATACGGATACGACGCCCCGAGAACCCAAAATAGAAACGGTTCAGCGCGTCCCGTACATCTGGTCCTTCGAGCCGGATTGGCTCCAACGAGGGAATCTACAGTGAAGAAACAGAACATAGAACATAGACTACAGCAGAATGCCAGTCACGCGCAGTCAAGCTGAGGTGCGTGTCACAACAGAAGCCGAAGAGATCCTGCCCACAGAACAGTCAGCTTCGGTGCAGCCAGCCGGGATCCGTCACGACGCGCGGCCCGGCTCACCATCGGAGCAACCAGCGCAGACTCGGAGGCAACAGTCACAGAAATCGTACAGTAAAGCGCAGCGCATCGCGCGCGCTCAACAGAAGATCGCGAAGTTGAAGCTTGCACTGGAGCAAGCTAAACTTCTTGCCATAGAAGCCGAAGACAGCGACGATGACATCGCGTCGGAAGCATCGTCCGAGTGGCTGCAGCATCAGGAACGAGCGCCGCCCCTCTCCAAGACAGCCGCCTTTCTGAAAGAGGCACCTCCGTCCAGTATATCGAAGCCGCTGCCAGCGTCGGGCACCGAGAGACCGTTTAACCTCGGCGACGTGGAAGCCGCCATAGTACAGCCTGCGCGCGGCGCGCCATCGGCGCCGCCTGCACCCACATCGGTACCAGCTGCACCCGCACCCGTATCGATGCCATCCATCGTGCCACGCTACATAGGCGAGCTGCCTGTATTCCAGGGCTCGCACCTTGAGTGGCTCGCATTCCGTGCAAGCTACGAAGAAACCGCCGTATACTTCACGGATATAGAAAACACAGCAAGACTTCGGCGCGCCCTGAAAGGCGCCGCGAAGGAAACAGTAAGCAGCATCCTCATAGGCTGCTCTAATCCGCAAGATATTATAGAAGAGCTCGCGATTAGTTTCGGGCGCCCCGAAACTATCGCTTTAGCCGAGGTAGAAAGATTACATAGCCTACCACGGCCCACAGATACGCCGAGGGACATCGTCAGCTTCGCGTGCAAAGTGAAGAACAGCATAGCGACACTTCGGGCCTTGAAGTTAGAACACTATCTCTACAACCCAGTGCTAGTCAAGGCCATCACAGGAAAGCTCACTCCGTCGCTGCGCTACAGATGGTTCGACTTCGCACGCGAACGCCCCACCGGAGAACCCGATCTGCTATCCCTGTTCGAGTTCGTCAAGAGTGAGTCCCTGACCTGCGGCCGCTTTGCCGACCCACCGAGTATCGGCGGCGCCCTACAGCCACAGCAACAGCATCGCGCCGCACCACGCAACAGACAGCAACACTCCTACTATCAGGGTGAGTGCAGTGAAAATAGAAAGAAAAGTGACAGTGATAAACAGTGCCCGGTTTGCAGCGAGACGAGCCATAACACAGCGATTAAGTGCGATAAGTTCAAACGCGAGAATAGTGATGAGCGGTGGAACCTAGCCAAACGTCACAGGTTATGTTTTCGCTGCCTTGGATATAGAACAGGGAAGCACGAATGCAAACCGGTCAACTGCAACGTAAACGGATGCAAACGTACGCATCACTCTTTGTTGCATTTCACCGCGGCGCGTAAGACAGAGACGGAGATAGTTGCCGTTTCGACAGGCGAGACCGAGACGCAGACCGTCGCTACAGCTCGCACAAATAGACAGACGAGGAGCTATTTAAAAATACTCCCGATAACAGTTATCGGTCCGAAGAAGACGGAACAAACTTACGCACTCCTAGATGACGGATCAACGGTGACGCTAGTAGATGAAGAGCTAGCGCGACGCGTGGGCGCAAGAGGACCGGTTGAACCGCTGAGTATAGATGCGATAGCCGGCTCCTTATCAAGCACCCACTCGCGAAGAGTCACACTACAGCTGCGCGGCCAGGAACAGGAATTTCGAATGCAGGGAAGAACAGTCAAAAACTTAAAGTTAGCCGCGCAGACAATTAGTGAACACGATCTAGCCAAAGCGCGTCATCTAAGAGACCTCGAAATAGTGAAATATAGTGATGCCCGGCCTACCATACTGATAGGCCAGGACAATTGGGAGCTGCTTATCGCCGAAGAGGTTCGCCGCGGGCCTTCTAACCTGCCGGTGGCCTCGAAGACACCGCTCGGGTGGGTGCTCCACGGCTCATCCACTAGAAGCCTAGGGCATGTCGTCCACCACCTCTACCGTTCTACAGAAACCGAAGATCGCATAGATGAAGCAGTCAAAAAGCACTTCGCTATGGAGTCTCTCGGAGTGACACCTCGACCAACGCGCGCCGACCCCGACGAGCGCGCACTCCGCATACTTCGAGAAAATACAGTAAAACTTTCTGAAGGAGGCTACAGCACTGCGCTCCTATGGAAAACAGATAAAGTTAGCCTGCCTAACAACTACGACCAGGCAGTATTAAGACTACACAGTACAGAAAGAAAAATAGATAGGAATACAGACCTCAGGCTGGCTTACGAAAAACAGATGAAGCAGCTAATAGAAAAAGGCTACGCCGAGGAAGCAACCACAGAAATAACCGAGAACAAGACCTGGTACCTGCCGCACTTCCCTGTTCTACATCCAGCGAAGCCAGGCAAGGTACGCCCTGTATTTGACGCAGCTGCCCGTACCAAAGGAGTTGCCCTCAACGACCTTCTCTTATCAGGGCCAGACCTGCTACAGTCCTTGCCCGGAGTGCTCATGCGCTTCAGGCAGTACACCATCGCCGTGGCAGCGGACATCCAGGAGATGTTTCTGCGTATACAGATAAACTCCGAAGACAGAGACGCGCTCCGGTTCCTCTGGCGACCACACCGGCGGGAGGGACCGCCGACCGAGTACCGTATGAAATCCGTTATCTTCGGAGCAGCCAGTTCACCGTGCACGGCGCTGTACGTGAAGAATCACAACGCTGAGCTACATAGAAGCAAGTATCCGAACGCCGCCAACGCCATCATCCACAACCATTATATGGATGACTACCTGCAGAGCTTCAGGTCTACAGAAGAAGCCCTACAGATCAGTACAGAAGTCAGGGAAATTCACAAGGAAGCCAACTTCCACCTTTGCAAGTGGACGTCCAACAGCATAGAAGTGTTAAAACACCACCGAGCCGAGCCAGTGTCCGACAGGGACGTCACACTTGAAGACACAGAGGAAAAGGTTCTGGGTCTGACCTGGAAGCCTGACCTAGACACCCTGGGCTTCAATTTAAACTTTGCCCGAGTGCCAAAGAATAGCATTGACACAGCAGCACAGACTCCGACGAAAAGAGAGGCCCTACGCACGGTCATGTCTCTCTTTGATCCGCTTGGCCTTGCTTCCCCAGTCACAGTGCAAGCCAAACAAATACTACAGGAGGCGTGGCGCCTTGGCATTGGATGGGACGACCACCTGCCGCCACCCCTCGCCGCCCAGTGGACAGCGCTGGCCACAGTACTCCGGGAGCACCACCCCCACGAAGAGACTCTCGCCACGCTACTCTGCGAGGCGGAGTATACAGTCAACAGCCGGCCACTGACACACGTGTCGGTGGATTCCGAAGACGACGAGGCCTTGACCCCCAACCACTTCCTCATCGGGGGGTCAGGCCGTCTCCAACAGCCCGGAAGCTTCACAGAAGCCGACGTTGCACACCGTCAGCACTGGAGGCGGGCCCAACGCCTAGCCGACCAGTTCTGGGCTCGCTGGGTCCGTGAGTATTTGCCGGAACTTCAAAACCGGCGGGAGCCCCACGGGCACGGCCCTCCTTTGCGCGTCGGCGACCTCGTGCTTATCGCCGACCCTAACCTGCCGAGGAACGTTTGGCCTCGCGGGCGGGTCACCACCGTCTACCCCGGGCAAGATGGCGTCGTGAGAACTGCCGACGTGACCACACGCACCGGGACTCTACGTCGACCTACGAAAAAGCTTATAGTGCTACCTACTTCGTGCTCCGAAACCGACCGTCGTGCACCGGGAGTGTAGCTACGAGTCAACCTGCGCTACACGGCGGGAGAAATGTACACGACGGCCGAAACAACAGTTAGAATAAGTAATTATAGGATAGTTCATAGGAAAAAGAAAGCAACGGGCCTGGGCTTAAAAATGTAAAGACCGGCCCTAAAACAGTAAAGCAATTGTGTAATAGATATAGACAGTTAGGATTGTCTTGTTTCTTATAGAAAGCAGCGGGACCGCCTTTAGGCTACAATGGCATTGCACATTTATTGCGGGCGACGGCCGTGGGAATACTAAATAGATAGTTAAAAGTTACAGTAAAAAGGATCATGAAAGGATCCCGAAATCGTGTGCCGTTAGACACAGCTGCAGTCATTACGGTAAACAGAAAGAAATAGCAAATGCCGCATATAAGCAGTTTAGTCACAATAATGCCATGTTGATATTTTGTATGTAAAATAGCATGTTCATACAGTATAACGTTGTGTATTATAGTCTAATAGTAAAATCTGCATTAAAGCTCTTATAGTTACAAGTTAATCGTAAACAGTTTGATAGCAAACTTTATTAGCTTCAGTTTAGTATAGTTTAGGCAGCAAAATCTGCGATAAGTAATTGCGAGTCTTATAGATGCAGCGTATAGTTTAATAGCTGAATCTCGAAATCTCGAATAGATAAATTACCTTGTTAACAGATATAGTTAATCGTTTTTATAGCAAAATTCCGTGTTAGCAAATAGTCTCATAGCTTTAGTGTTTTGTGTATGTATAGCATCAATTAATAGCCATTTTATAGTAATTTTGTAATAGTGTATGTGTTGATTTTCAATAAAGAACAAAATAGGTACACTTCACACGGTTAGGGTGGCCAGGCAATATCGGCTCTTATTACCGTATTACCTGCGCCCATGGATAGGGCCAACAATAGGAAGGGTCTCGCTCCCAGACGGCGTGGGTGAGACACCGTTATCCCGTTACACAGTTAGTATAAATACAGCACTTGTTCTCAGTACAGACACACTTCGACCTCAGCTTTCACCGACTACGCATAATAGTAGACCGCCGCATTTATCATCGAAATTCTGGAGTTTTCTTCGGAGGAGCCTCACCGAACCCACATCGATACAGTCCACTCATCGCAGCACCGAACAACAGCAACAGACGACCACACCGATACGGATACGACGCCCCGAGAACCCAAAATAGAAACGGTTCAGCGCGTCCCGTACATATTGCATTAACACAGTTTCGTTTTAGGTCTTGTCATTAGATATGTACGAGCACGCTCGACATTTTGATGACGGCGAAGAAATGCTTGCGTCACATGTCTTTTATTTTATTATTTTATACTGTAATTTTAGTGCAATAAACGCTCTCCTCGGTGACGGACACTTTTAATTACATTCCGCTCCCGTGTAACAATAACTACGTAACTTTAACCTTGAACTTTTACAACTTACTACTTCAACTTACCTAAATGTAAGAGGCCTAGCCCTTACATTTCTTCGAGCCGGATCTACATCAGTGAAACTACTTGTGAATGTGTGTGATTAGTGATAAATCTGCGGTAGCGAATCGGTTGATCTGGCCTCCCAGAAGCGGGAATCACCAGGGCAATTGCCATTCACACAGCCATTCCTCTACGATATGTGCGCACTCTGCGCACATATCGTAGAGGAATGGCTGTCACGCACTGCACGAAGATACAGTTCTACACTCACTGAAACATCAACTACATTCTTCAACATGGAAAACTTACTTCAAAGGCAGCAGATCATCAGCGAAGGGATCCAAAAAATCGTGATTAACTTCAAAAAGGATCCACCAGCTAGAAAAACACCAGAATACGCTCAAAAACGCCTGGAGGCTCTTGAAGTCTTGTGGAGTGAGTTTGAAACTAACCATAAGCAACTTTTAGCGTTTGAAGATCAATCAGACGACTATTTTACTACCAACGCTTATGAAACTTTACGCAAGAAGGTTCTTCCTGTACAAGACGCCCTTCAAACCATTATCGAAGAAAAGAAGGTCGTCGCACAAACAACAGAGACTGGAGGACTTTCCAAAACTGACGAGCTCATCAGCCGTCAAACTACCAACTTTCGAGCCTTCTCTCGTATGCTACGCAACATTAACGTCGATACAATTACCGAGAAGTGGGAACTCGAAGACAAACTACAAATGCTTCAAACTCGTTGGAAGATCATCGATGAAACTCACTGGCACATCGACAATCTTATGATCGGCACTAACTTAGACTACGAAGAACTTTTTACAAAACATGAAGCCGAGTTCGAGAACGCCAAACGAGAATTGCATCGAAAACTTAACGCGACAACTCACCAACAACGGTCTCTGCCTCCCATCGAGATACCGACCTTTGCTGGTAACTACGCGCAATGGCCTACATTCATGGACTTGTACTGCGAAGCAATTCACAACAATCCAACTCTAAGTTCGGGCTAAAAAATGCAACATCTCAAGGGAAAGCTGAGGGGTGAAGCAGAACGCATTGTTCAGCATCTAACTGTGTCAGCCGAAAATTATGAAGCCTGTTGGGACATTCTCATACATCGTTACAACAACAAACAACTTCTTTTTACAAGGCAGATTCAAACTTTCATGAATCAACCACTCATACAACATCAAACATCATTCGAGCTCAAACGACTCTACGACACTAGTCTGGAAACTATACACGCGATCCACAACTTGGGCATCGAAACAACATCTTGGGACCCCATTCTCGTTCATATTTTGGCTGGCAAACTGGACTCCGAAACATACGCTTCGTACATGGAAACCAGAAAACATCCTCGAGAATTACCATCATTCGACGAACTTATGGAATTCCTGCAACGCAAGTTCACTGCATTGGAGCCAATCAATAAAAAGAAGCAACAATATGTTCCTGCAACAAAGCCTGTTTCGTCAAACAAAGACAACACGCCAACACCTGCAAGAGCAACTCAGCCAAACAAACCTAAAAACTATTTTGGCAAAACTTATCATGTCAACATTGAAAAGAATTGTCCCTTGTGCAAAGGCGACCATTTCTTACTTTATTGCCAATCATTCAAACAAATGCAACCTGACGCGAAGTTACAAACAATTTCGCAACTAAACGTGTGCAAGAATTGCATGTATTCCCACGATGGCAAAAGGTGCACATCAACAAAACGATGCCGCGTTTGCAACCGTCAACATCATACTTCATTACATGACGTATTGCGAGAATCGGATTCATTGAACATGCCGACGGAGTCAACTTCAACCGAGCCGGCGACATCCAACAGGCAACAAACGCAGCGTAAGGCGAATCATGTTACCGGCAATTTCAATGAAGTTCTACTTGCGACAGCGTTACTGAGAATTAGGTCAGCTGATGGAACCTACCTAACTTTAAGATGTTTACTTGACCAAGGATCGCAAATTAACTTGATAACAGAATCAGCTGCACAACGCCTTGGCCTGCAACGTCAACGACAAAGCGCAACTATCTCTGGCATCGGAGTTTCGGCAAATCAGAGCAATGGCGCCGTTCAACTTGTATGTGAATCACTCTTCGGCGACTACACATTCACTACTCCAGCTCTTATCATGTCGAAAATGCTTAGCAACCTACCAAATTACACATTTGAAACACGACAGTGGTCACACTTGCAAAATATCAACTTGGTGGATCCTGAGTATAATGTTTCGCGGCCAGTTGATTTGTTGTTGGATGCTGGAATATATGCTGACATTGTCATGGCCGGGGTACTAAGAGGACCACCTGAGGCACCAATTGCACAACAAACTAAACTCGGGTGGGTCTTACTTGGTAACGTTAAAACATTTAACTGCCACGCCATACTTAACAACATCGAAGACATTTCGCGTTTCTGGGAAATGGAAGATATCGCTGAATCATACACTGAGACATCTGAAAACAAGTACTGTGAAACATTATACAGCACAACTACTTGTCGGAATGAAGATGGACGGTACAAGGTCAAAATTCCGATGAAACCAAACTTTGAACAAAATTTGGGTGCCTCAAAACCTCAAGCGATTGCGCAGTTTTACTCTTTGGAACGAAAGTTCGCTAAACAAGAGGAGCTATCAAAAAACTATAAGGAATTCATCAATGAATACCTGAAGCTTGGTCACATGAAGCAGTGTACGATAACACGTGAGCCCAGCTGTATTTTACCTCATCATGGAGTCATCAAACCCGATTCCACCACGACCAAACTTCGTGTCGTCTTCAACGCCTCTGCCAATACATCTTCAGGACACAGCCTCAACGCATTGATGGAATGTGGCCCTAACATACAACAAGATTGGAACCCGAGCACAGATCAGTTTTCATTTAAACACAATGCACTTGACGACACGCCTGACGTCACTTCAATAACAAAACGTAAACTGCTATCTGATATATCGAAATTGTACGATCCGCTTGGATGGCTGTCGCCTATAACTGTGAAGGCCAAACTTATCTTCCAACAAACATGGACGGCAGCGCTAACTTGGGACCAGCCCATTCCTGACTATCTACAAAAGGAATGGGAGCAATTTCGGCAAGAACTACCTCAAATTGACAACTTAAAAATACAGCGGTGGTTGGGAGACACGACACAGCCTGTTGAACTTCACGGATTTAGCGACGCATCGGAGAAGGCTTATGCGTGCGCTATCTACTGCAAATCCGTAGATAACCGAGGGAATTACGTCATCAAGCTTGTGGCGGGAAAAACCAAACTCGCGCCACAACGACAACCTATCTCTCTACCTAAGCTGGAACTCTGTGGCGCGCATCTGTTATCAAAACTGATGATGAAAACAACAGAATCAATAAATGGATCCAATGTTACTGTGTATGGATGGACTGACTCAATGGTGGTGCTGGGGTGGTTACAAGGCGACCCTACTCGATGGAAAACTTTTGTTTCCAATCGTGTTGTGAAGATAACAGAAACCATGCCAGCTACCTGTTGGAGACATGTGAAATCTGAAGACAACCCGGTAGACTGTGCTAGTAGAGGGCTGTCACCATCGCAACTCCTATCACATCCACTATGGTGGGAAGGCCCCGACTGGCTGAAAGGCAGTGAATTACCAACTCATGAAACCTTCAATACCGATGCTGAACTGAAAAGGATAAAACAAGTCTGCACGTCACTAAAAACTATACCACTCATTGAGGAACTTATAAATAAACATAGCTCAATGACTCGTGTAACACGAATCCTAAGTTGGATATTGCGATTCGTAAACAATGCACGCGACTTCAAGAATGCTAAGCGAACATCGCACTTAACAACGGGTGACCTGAGAAAGGCTCATATTGCAATAATCAAGGCGACACAATTAAATCACTTCGCTGACGATATTGCACAACTTAAAAAACACAACAAGGTGCGTTCAACCAGCAACATTTTAAACTTAAACCCCGTCCTTGACGAACACCAAATCCTGCGCGTTGGGGGACGTCTACTACATGCGAACTTAAATCAAGAACAAAAACATCCAATTATTTTGCCATACAACGACAAGTTAACGGAGTTATTGATTGATCAGGCGCACAAGGAGACTCTGCACGGTGGTGTCAGGTTGACCTTGTCACAACTGCGATCCAAATATTGGCCGATAAGTGGCCTGAGAGCAGTGAAGAAACAACTTCGAAGGTGCATCACGTGTCATCGCTTCAAAACAGCCAACAACAACCAACTTATGGCAGACTTACCACCACAACGTGTCACACCATCACGACCGTTTACTCACACCGGTGTGGATTTCACCGGTCATGTGGAAGTGAAGGCAAATAAAGGCCGAGGGATAAAAACCATGAAGGCCTACGTAGCGGTGTTCGTGTGCCTTTGCACTAAAGCTCTCTACCTCGAACTTGTGTCCGACCTTAGCACAGCTGCTTTTCTAAACGCCTTGAAACGACTTTGCGCTCGCAGAGGAAAACCACAACATCTCTATAGCGACAATGGTACCAACTTTGTGGGCGCGGCAAGGATACTGGAAAAACAACGAAGGGAGGCCCTGCAATAATACGTGGATAACGATGTCATCACTACCTTGTCAGACTGGGGTATAGAATGGCATTTTAATGCTCCTGCATGGCCGTCGGCGGGGGGCCTTTGGGAAGCTGCTGTCAAGAGCCTTAAACATCATCTAAAACGGGTGCTCGGGGACCAAAAACTCACGTTTGAAGAGTTCTCGACCCTCTTGACACAGATCGAAGGATGCCTAAACTCTCGCCCACTGGTAGCCTTGACTGAGAGCACAGACGACATAGACTGTCTCACTCCTGCACATTTCCTTATCGGCGAACCAACATTAGAACCGCCACTTTCCGCTGAGGGTAATGACCTGACCTACACCACAAGATGGCAACTAACGGAGAAAATGTTCAAGGACTTCTGGAAGAGGTGGTCGAATGAATATCTCCATACATTACAAACACGAAGCAAGTGGCACTACCCCACAACTAATTTGGAAGTTGGTGACGTTGTTCTCGTTAAGGAAGACAACATACCGCCAGCCAAGTGGATTTTGGGGCGGGTACTGGAGACACACCCTGGCACGGACGGTCGAGTACGCGTCGTGACCCTAAAAACTAAAACAACCAACATAAAACGACCGGTTACCAAATTATCACGCCTACCTCTGGAGCCGTCACCAACAATCAACATAAAAACTTCGTCGTGTGATGACAGAGCAGATGCGACGAGTGCATCAAGGTCACACGAAAAACGGCGAAGCAAAGCAAGAAACGTTTGCTTCAACCTCATTTACACGCTACTTATGATGTTTTCCATGTGTGTTGGGCCTACTTCACAACAAATGATCAACGTTACTCATCTGAGCCCTTCACGAATTGTGTATTTTGACAAGGTGGCCGACATGAAGATAATTCAAGACGAGTGGAAGATGGTTGTATATTACAAAATGACGACCTACTGGCGAAGCCTAGACAACATTCAGAACTATGTCAACCACTTAACTACATTATGCAAGACGGAAACAGCTTTCTTGACTATAGCATCACAATTCAAACATGAACTTAATGAAATCCAACTCCACAATAACATTCTACACTCTGAACACGGATCAAGTAGAAGACGAAGAGGGCTAATAAACGGAATTGGTTACCTAGCTAACTCTCTTTTTGGCACTCTCGATGAACGTTTCGCCGACCAGTATGTGAAGGACATCAAAACAATTCAATATAATGAAAATCATTTGTTGAACCTATTCAAAAACCATACGTCAATCATTGAAGGTGAATACAATATACTGAAACGCAACGAGGAAGTGATGAATAGCCAATTTCACATCATAGAAAACCATCTTGATAAAATTCAAGAACGCTTGCAAGTGAGTCATGACAATGCGATGTATATAACCGCCACTGCCCTCGCCGTGAACTTATTAATTTCCAACATAAGGCAAATCCAACTACAACTACTTGACTTAGTAACTGACGTAAAGGATGGACGAATCGACACTCATCTTATCAAGCCTGACGAATTTGAAGAACATCTGAACATCATATCTGGGCAGTTACCAAGTGAACTCTCATTACCATGTGTGAACACACGTCACTGCACGCTAAGTCTTTATAAGCTAGCGCGAGTGCACGTGCGCCTAGCCAACGAATATCTTATATTCGAAGTGAAGCTACCACTTATAAACAACGAGCAATATGAGCTAAACCGCATGATACCTATTCCGAAAATAAGAGGCAACTCCGAACACAGTATAGCGGTGACCTCTGAATACCTCGCTGTCAACCTAAAGAGAGACATGATCATTCCTTTAGATGACCGAGATGTAACGTCATGCATCAAACTTCATGAAAATAATCTATTGTGCGTCATCAATCAACCTATCTACGACATAAAAGGAGCGAAATCATCGTGTGAGGCACAATTATTAAACAACGGCGACTTACCTCCATGCCGAACAAGAGTATCGGATTGCAGCGACAAGTGGGTGCGATTACACATGCGCGGCACGTGGCTGTTCTCCTGTTGCGAAGACTGCACCGCGCGCATTTTCTGCCCAGCTGGCGTAACGTCACAAAACTTACGCGGCACAGGGGTCATAACATTGGACCTTGGCTGCATGCTTAAAGGGGAAAGCTTCATCATTCACGCTCGAAATGACTATCACAGCGAGCTGAAAATTACGTCAAATGAAGAACGAATGTATATACGTGAGTCCAACATCAACCACATACTTGCCGACGTGAATCATACATTTGTCATCGAAGATCACAAGGAGGCCCTAAGGGAACTGAAAAACCGAATCGAAAAGGTTAAGGAGCAACAACAAACGCTTAGTGTACAAACACTGACACATGAGACACACAACTACGTGTTGTACACTATAGTCGGGTTACTCACTACAATCGGCCTTGTATGGATGATTTTGCGACTAAGAAGAAGACTTCAAGGATGCAGTGTGAAACTACATAACAAACCCGACTCCGAGAACAGCAACGAGCAGCCGAGATACGGATGCACGGCGTCGGGTCACGAGCGGCGCCCGGATAGCGACAGTGTAGACGAGGTGATCGTAACTGCTGCCCGCAAACTAGATAAGGCGTCATCACCTTAAACATTCCTTTTATTTCTTTCATTTTTTCTTTTTCTTTTAAAAAGTTGGCAGCATGTACGAGCACGCTCGACATTTTGATGACGGCGAAGAAATGCTTGCGTCACATGTCTTTTATTTTATTATTTTATACTGTAATTTTAGTGCAATAAACGCTCTCCTCGGTGACGGACACTTTTAATTACATTCCGCTCCCGTGTAACAATAACTACGTAACTTTAACCTTGAACTTTTACAACTTACTACTTCAACTTACCTAAATGTAAGAGGCCTAGCCCTTACAAGATAAATAGTAAATTAATAAAACACATTTTATAGTGTACAATCGAAAATGTAATCTACTTTTTAATGTCAAAAAAAAATTATAGTAAAGCTCTAGCATACTTATAGAGTCGTCAACGTCATCTATTAATGAAAAATAATAAATGCTGTCCTAAATTAAAACTGCTCATTACATTTCTAATATTTTATATCGTTCCGAGTGGTCGTAGTATTCTTTCAAGTTTAGTATGAAATAATAAACCCATAACGTAACTAAAAAGCCAAGGAACTTATGAATTTACATATTAATGAATGCCAAAATTTTGCTGTAGGCGTCCTTAAAAAATAATACTTATCTATTAGACAAAGGACGTCCTCTGCTGAACATAAGTATACCCCACGGTTTGCATGGTGACCGGTAGCATGCGATCTGCAGTGTGACGCTACGATCTTAATTTAAATCTTTACCAAATAATATTAACATTTTTAATTGATTGTTTTTCTTTTTACAGCCATGTCCAGATGTCTACTGGTTCCCATTGATGAACAAAAAATTTTGCAATGAGTGGATTGAAATTATGGAGGCGTTCGGACAATGGAGCGACGGGTCTAATAACGTAAGTCACAAATTATTAAGCCCTTTTTAGCTGCTACTGGACGTTCTTAGGCCCTGACATTTAACCAGTGGTAACACATTTACAAGGTGTCTTCGTCTGTATATGTCTCAGGTCCGATCCCCGTTCGGGTCAATATACATAATATACACACCGGCACAATTAGCGGAACAGAAAAAAAAGTGAGACTATGAGATAATAACGCATATATTTGACGAAAATGTAATTAGACACAAAATAACAAATTGATTAAGATCTTTTGACAAGGACTTTGAAAAGTCGTATTTAATATTGGTGAGTGACTTAACGGGTACCTAATAATTTTTTATCTGTTTTGCGATGGTTTATCTCTCGTCGAGGAAACTTAATCATGATATTTTCCGATAAAGGTACCTCATCTGTTATAGGTAAACCGCGAAATTGAGACCTCGCCTGCGGGGTACAGGGGCGCGGGGGGAGGCGAGAGCGGGGCTTGTGAGAAGTGCGGGCGGCAGGCACATTCTTTTCAAAATTCAGTACGCTCGCTACACAGGTAGCGATAGCATCTGTTGACAGTTGCGGACGCTTTGACAGAAGTACACAAGAGAATACTGTCTGACTGAAGTCTGAAGATGAGTCGCAGTATATTCGGACACAAAATCTATATTATTGTATTTTGTCGTGTTTTTTTTAAATTCTATTTTACATCATTCTAGCATTAAGTCCACCGTTTGAACACTGTTAAATAACAGTGTTTAAATAAATGCTCTAAATATAATATACGAATATAATATAATAAAATATAGATCTTAACTCAGTGGAATATAAACTAGATATGAATATGAACTGGATAATACACTCAAAAAAAACAGTCGCAAAAGTTACCAGGGAATGTTATTTGAAGTTTTTAATTTTGCCAAAAAATCTATCTTTTTATAAAATTCCATTTTATTTATTGATCAAAATCCACGATTTTGGATAGTAATATTTAGAATTAATTCACTCTTATTGGTGTAATTGTATTGTATCGAATATTTTTTTCCAATATGTTATGTAATGTTATAAAGTGTCGACACTGACGACCACCATTGTGACCACTGACGTCACATATCTTAAGAACTGTCACGGCAAATTTCGTCTCTTGTGTATCACCGCCGCCCGCACCCCTTACATTCCCCGCTCTCGTCTTTCCGCCCGCACCCCTGTACCCCGCAGGCGAAGTCTCAATGAAGCGGTTTACCTATAGTGCGTATAATGAGATCGGTAAGTTCTTGAAATGTAATTGTGGTTCGCTATCTGAAGACGTGGCTAATGAAGTCTTACTTTTAATTTCATACGCACAGTCCTCATTTCGGCGGTCTTTGGGAGGCGGGTGTTAAATTAATTATGTATTTATCATTTAATTAGAGTTTTGGACAATTATAATTTAATCTATGATGAACTTAACACTGTACTCGTCCATATTCAGCTCTATTAAATTCACGTCCGCCTACCCCTCTGTCACCGAACCCAGATGATTTGCTACCTCTGACGCCGACATATTTTTGATTGGCCGTTCATTTACTTCATTACCAACGGAAAGCTATACAAGTTCTCCATTATCTCGTTTGTCTCGCTACCAAAGAATCAAACAACTTCGCCAACATTTTTGGATTCGTTGGAGTAAGGAATTTATCGCTGAACTGCAACAGCGTGTCAAATGGAAAACTACTGGCCGTGATTTCAAGATGGCGTCAATCGTGTGGCAGATATCAAAACTTCGAACGGTACCATGAGAAGGTCGTTCAGTAAGATTGTCCTATAATGGAAGAGGATCCCTCAGGATGATTTGGTTGAAAGTGGTGCTTTTAACGCCCGGGGGCATGTTTATGCAACGCAATAAACCTTGTTGGTCATGCTGGCAGGCAAATGCCAACGATTATTTTTTAAAAGAAAATTTGTTTCTTTTGTTTTTTTATGTCAATAAATTCCGCTCATGTAGTATGTACTGAAAACATCGTTTTTGGTTTAAAATATTAAAATAATTCCGTTTGGAATTAACATGGCCAGTTCCTCAAGTAAAATATTTTAAAATCCTGCTTTTTTGTGTTCCGTTAATTGTGCCGGTGTGTATATAAATTATAATTTTCAATGCTGACTCTGTTGGTTGGGTGATGCAACAAGCAGTTGACTGGAAGAGGATGCCCTAAATTACAACGCACAGTGCAATACATAAGTTTCACTAAGGGAGTCTACGCACTATGCGTTTAGCCAGAATATGGTTAGCGGTTCGTTATAATAATAACGATTAAATTACAGATAACCGTTAAATAATCATCTGGTAACACTGACCGTCATTGAGATAAATACTCAATTGAAGCAAACTAAAAAAAAGAATGACCACTTGTTTGACAATTTAACGTTGATGACGTAGCTTTAAACCGCAAAACATTTGATCGTAAACTTATATCTGTCTCACTTATACAAGTCAGGATGTCATACCGAAACGTTAATTAGACAGTGACAGCAATATAAGCCAACAAATGGAACAGGGATGCCTACCCTAAGAAAATTTGCCCCGGATGTAAAATAAAAATAGTTATAGATTTTTTTATTAACCCATTGGAATATTAGTTTCAATCGATCAATCAATTTATTTATTGTATTGCATGGTTATAGGTAATTTTACAACAGGTCTTATTGTAAGTAACATTTGGACAAACTATAACCTGGCCATCAAGCGTACAATAAAAGTATTTGTAACTATACAATCACAATTACAAATCCAAATAGAAATAAACCTAACACAATATGAGTATAGCAAAATTAATTATCAAGTGGATATAGTGTTAAGTAAGTTGATGTAATATTTTACAAAAATGATTTCAATGACGTTAGAACACCTCCGAGTCCACTATAAATAAAATCTTGCCCTGTCACGCAATTATCATGAAAAAAATGTACTAAATTACTTTTTCTCCCACAATTGTGGGAAATCAAAGAATTTTTTTTATGGCAACACTGAGTCAATCTACCAAATTGCGGAATTTTATTTTAAATTTTTGCATTTTTACGGCGTTTTTAATACGATAACATAATAGTACTTGTGAAATGTGATTCCTATTGATTGTATGGCTTATCATGACTTTAAGATCTTGCATTGCTCTACGACATTCAACTTGGTCGGTAACTTATTGAGCACTGGCCCATTCCACGTCTTTCATACAAAATATGAAACTGTTTAAATCTAAAAGTAAATAGAAATATCGAACTATGTACTGACGAATTTTTAGGGTTCCGTAGCCGAATGGCAAAAAACGGAACCATTATAGTTTCGTCAAGTCTGTCTGTCTGTCCGTCCGTATGTCACAGCCACTTTATTCTGAAACTGTTAGCATCACACCGCTGAAACTTGGTAGGTAGGTGTATCTTGTTTACCGCTTTCCGATTCAGATACAAAAAGTAAGAAAAATAATATTTAAGGGGGGGCTCTCCCATACATGAAACTAAAACCTAAAAATTTTTTTTACTCAAACCTATACGTGTGGGGTGTCTATGGATAGGTCTTTTAAAATGATGTTGAGGTTTCTAAAACTATTTTTTCTAAAAGTCTAAGGTTTGAGATATAGACGCTTCCAAAGCGGTAAAATGGGCGTCCCCCCATATCTAACTTTTGAACTAAGAAAGTGAAAATTTTGAAAAAAATATGTGATGTAGATCTCAACAAAAACTTGCAACGAAAATTGGTTTTAATAAGATCGAATCAGTAGTTTTTGAGATATTGCACATTTTTATCAACCGCAAATATAACTTTGTCTTTCATACAAACACTTTGAAAAACAAAGTTATTTTTGCTGTCACAAAATATTATGATGTTTTCGTTAAGAGAAAGTAAGTGGACCCTGAATTCAGTTAAGGGTGGCACGGAACCCTCAGTGCGCGGGTCCGACACGCACTTAGCCGGTTTTTTTTTGTCAAATCTAAAAGATTTTTTTGTATCTTCATTATGTATGTACTTCTTTCTTCTCATATTTGCTGTTTTATCTGCAGCAAGCACGTCAATGTCAGCTTATACTTTTAAATATCTTGACTTGATAAACTATTTCTTTCTTTTGATGTAAGTATTATAATGTCAATAATAATAAAATTTGAGTAGTGGGTAGGAGGACTGTTTAATTGATCAGTGGGTAAGACCCACTATTCATGGTTGAGCAGTTTCCAGTTGAGCGGTTGGTATTACCCATTGCGCAACTTTAAGCAGTTGAGCAGTGGGGAAGAGCAAAACGTAACGTCACAAATTACAACAAAAAAAATACATACATATATTTAAACAATCAATCAATAAAGCATTTATTGTTTTAGCTATAGGTACAAGAAGTTATAAAAATTTAAACAGAGTTCCACTATAACCTGCCACTTGGGCGTTCAATATTAAAAAATTTAATAACTTAATTATTCTTAACGGCCCCTAATTAAGTTTTTCATCTTGAAAAACTTAATTTATTATTGGTATAATCTTAAATTTATCCTAAAATTATTTTCATTTTTATTTTATCCTCAAAAAACTCTGTAAGAGAGTAATAGTTTTTTAATAACATATTGTTATTAAAAAACTATTACTCTACTAGACTAGTAAGTTTTTTTAAACAGTTTACTGTCTAAGTCTTTTAACCTATCAGGCAAGTGATTAAACATTTTTGGAGCTATTACATAAACACTATTTGAGAAGAAACTTGTTGTTGTGGAAATATAGTAACTTTATTTCGAGTTTGTCGCGGATTCCTAGTTATGACACATGGCACAGAAATTTAAGTTATTTTTTACAAACAGACAAATGTTGAAAATGTACATAGAGGGAAGATTTAGCACCTTTAAATCGGTAAACATCGGTCTACAGCTATCCATTTGTGTGGCATTAAACATGGCTCTGATGCATTTCTTTTGCGCTCGAAAAACAGGTAGTAAGTGTGTACTTGGTGCGTTGCCTCATTGTATAATTCCATACCTTAGAACTGATGCCACGTAGCCATGATAAGCAGTAATTGCGGCTTTATGGGATACTGATTTCGATCTATATGTTAAGTGCCACATATAGAACGAAATGTAAATATTCATGAAATTATCATTATTTCTTACAAAGGCGTCGTCAATACATAATAGAAATGGGACATCATAATCAAATAATAGGGCGTTAAAGTGATATCAGCTTTACGGTCCAATGATTTATGCAAACTTTACATTTGTAAAGGAACCCAAGACCGACAGCGTTTAGTCAGAAATTGATAAATTGTTATCGTTTTGTTTGCTTCGCTGACTTCAGTCGTGGTGGGGTATATTTCTTCGAGGAATGCGTATTACTATCTGTTTAAATAAAATCGCTGAAGAGGTTATAAAGATTACACGATTTCAAAAAGGAAAATCCTTTTTGAAGTCGTATAATCTTTATGATATTAAATTTTTCTTTATGATATTTTATTTATACTATACCTTGATTATGATATAAAATAAATAAAATATCCGTAGTTTTGGTTTATCGTTTAAACGGCGTCTTTAATTACATGTTAAGAATAGGGAAAAGTGGAGTGTAAATGAATATGTGCTGGTTAAAAGAGCTCAGGCTTTAATAAATATGTACACAAACCAAATAGCACACAACACAATAATAAAATAAATAATTTACACTATACTGCGCCGAGGTTATAATTCAGAGCTTTTTGTTATGTTTTTCACCGGGATGGAACAAATTAAACAAAAAATTACGTTAAATATATAAAAAATTAAAAGTATTTGAAATAACCACCTCTAGCTTACGCCCACCTTACGCCCTTGAAGGGAAAAATCAGGGTTCTGAAGTCAAGAGCGAACCCATCGTAAAAAAAGACTCAAGCAACTGCCAGACCCATGACCAAAACCATAGACAAATATAAAAATACAGTATTATAAAAAGGTCCGCTACAATACATGTTTTACATGATGTTTCGTAAATACACACATGTAATCTTTGATTTCACATCACATTTCTTAACAGGACTGAAAACTAATTTTTCAAAAAATGAAAAATATAGTTACCATTTGATTGTATCAGATAGTTCAAAGGGTCCCAGTATTTGATTGTTGATCATCCCCTTCAAAGATCAACCTTAAATTGACACTGACATCTATCTTCTCTTTTTAAATGTGAATTATCAGCTGCGCCAACTGAAGTATGCAAAAAAATGCCATCTTTCAGGAAGATTTATCATTCCATAAAATAGTATTAAAAATTTTTCATCTTCATAATCTCTTTCTTGTAATGCTTGCACTCGCCGCATGTGTTAGCCACAATTTTTCTTTAAAATAACTTGCAATTCACTTTTTGAAATACATGTGCGTCGTTCTTTGGCACGCACCAAAGTAGTGGTATCTGCTTCTCGTTACGCTAACATTTCGTCTTCACCATCTTCACGTGGTCTTCCTTTGGCGGAGCCATCTATGCCGCTTCCAGGGAATCTTGAATCTCTCCTCGCAAAATGACTTGTGCACTCTAATAGTTACACGGTGATCCGGATGCCGGGCGTTTAGATAACATTAACGGTAAACTCTGGCAGCTGTCCTACAATTCCCTTGACACTCCCCGTGAATTTGGTGCACATACCGTATTCCGTCCGTCGTCGACATTTTATATGACAGCTCAAAAAAGACGTAAAAGCGCAAACAATGCCAGATACCATGAATCATAAAAAAAGTATTCCGCCGAAATATGCAGATGAAATAAAAAGAAAATGTACTTATTTTTTCCTGTCATTTGTATTTATTTCCTTATTTGCCTAGTATCTAGAAACTAGTTGCTAACCAAGCTATTTTTGTAAAATATTTTAATTTTTTGACAAAACAATAATTGGTAGGTTTTTTCACCACAGTTCAATTCCATTATCTCTTAAATAATGAGATATTTCTTAACCCATGTGGGTATATTCTGGTACATCATGATCTGATCCTTCTACGAATGTTGTTTGTACCACTGTTTATTTCATGTACTTAGATTTTTTAACACAAACTTTGATCAAGAGATTCCTGGCAATATTTTCTATGGACTGTTGTTGATCGGTCAGATTTTTTATTTGGGTCTGTTACTGCATCGAATGCAATATTTCTTCTTTTAGCCTTAGTCTAACTTTTATTTACCTAATGATGTGTAACAAAGTCCATAATTAAATAAACAACATCGCAGGACAAGCGGCTGGAGAGCGGTTATGAGGCAGTGCCCACGAGAGACATCCACATGACGCAGGTCGGCCTGGACCGACACTGGCTGCACATCCTGAAGGAATACGTGCGCCCGCTCCAGGAGATGGTCTTCATCGGATATTATCATAATGTGAGTTAATAATTGTAAAAACTACTAAGTCACCACACTTTTTGTGAAATTTTACGAGTTAAGTAACACCATTTCTGCAAATTAAAACACCTGAGTACGAAATAGAAAGATTTATCATTTATTCATCGCAAATACACAGTAGAATATCTATTACATTAATCAATATCGTACGTATGCACACCTTGGAAGATAGATGCTATAAATTTCAATTTAAAATTACTTATAACTAAAAGGAACAATAATAATACAAAAGAGATAAATATCAGTAAACGGCTACTATGTACCTACGGGTTTCAAGATCATGACAAAAGAGGTCTAATATTAAATCTCTCTGGTACTAAGAACATGGTATGGCATGATGAATAGGAGCTAAGCTAATCCTAGCAGTCGAGGCCTAAATCCGTCGAATCCGTTTGATGGGAATATAAGTAGTGTTTCTTAAAGTGTATTGTATTGGCTTGTTTCAGCCCCCAGTGTCGATAATGAACTTTGTGGTTCGCTACCGGCCCGATGAGCAGCCTTCGCTGCGGCCGCACCACGACTCTTCAACTTACACCATTAATTTGGCTCTCAACACCCCAAGTAAGTTATCTCAATGAGATTTTTTCAATCAGAATACATAGGTATTTGAATTATGTGATACAAGTACTCATTTTCGCTAAGTTCCTTACTTACCACTGTGACGTCATATTTTTTCAAATCGCCATATTTATTTTTATTAATATTAGGCATTTGACCACGATCACACCTGGTGGTAAGACTGGTAAGTGATGATGTAGTCAAGGATGGATCATGTCTGACCAATAACACGCAAATCATAGTGTTTAGGGAACACTTCAGCCGGTAGCGCATGCCATTCCTATTAAACATTACATTAAAATAGTAGCGTTATTACGGCAGTTGACGAAAAGTATGTCAGAGAACGGTGGTGTGGTAGTTCACCATCGTTCTTCGACGTCTCGTCCGCGATATACCGTGCGTGTACGATCTGATCAATGGCTATGATTTGTTTGCAACAGACGTGGACTACGAAGGCGGCGGCTGCAGATTCCTCCGGTACAACTGCTCGGTGCGCGACACCCGGCCCGGCTGGCTGCTCATGCACCCTGGCAGGCTGACACACTACCACGAGGGCCTCCGCGTCACCAAGGGCACCCGCTACATCATGATCTCTTTCGTCGACCCGTAAACAACTCGCTAATTTACCTTTCCACTCAGTCTTACGGATCGGACACGTTGTCTGCTCGAAGCTGGTGTGTCGATTACTTTAGATTCTCATTAAGCATTTCTTAACATTTCTACTCCATTTTCTACTGTAATTGAATGGCAGTAGAGATCTATATTATTTCATTTCTAAAATCAATTAACCTTTTACAGCTGTGTTGTTGTAGTAGAAAAACCAAAGATATTGTATTCGTTTTAACCATCTGACAAAAATTAATCATAAGTTAATTATGATAAATAAACTTTAAGAAATAATTACATCGTTTCCGTATTTTTTTTCCGAAGTACAGACTCGTCTGTCTGGTGTTTGGCAGCATTACCTACAAAGTGCCAAGAAACCCTCTGTTAAGTGTTAAGCAGTGAAACACCGATTTAGAAGAATTCTGGCGCAATTTCACAAGTCGATAGGGTCCGCATTTGGGGAACCGTTTTCATTAGTCGATAGGGTCGGAGTGCGAGAGATTTCTGGAACGCATGCCACAGGGCCCGCATTCGGGGAACCGTTTTCATTAGTCGATAGGGTCGGAGTGCGAGAGATTTCTGGAACGCGTGCTACAGGGCCCGCATTTGGGGAACCGTTTTCATTAGTCGATAGGGTCGGAGTGCGAGAGATTTCTGGAACGCGTGCCACAGGGCCCGCATTCGGGGAACCGTTTTCATTAGTCGATAGGGTCGGAGTGCGAGAGATTTCTGGAACGCGTGCCACAGGGCCCGCATTCGGGGAACCGTTTTCATTAGTCGATAGGGTCCGCATGCGGAGTGCGAGAGATTTCTGGAACGCATGCCACAGGGCCCGCATTTGGGGAACCGTTTTCATTAGTCGATAGGGTCCGCATGCGGAGTGCGAGAGATTTCTGGAACGTATGCCACAGGGCCCGCATTCGGGGAACCGTTTTCATTAGTCGATAGGGTCCGCATGCGGAGTGCGAGAGATTTCTGGAACGCATGCCACAGGGCCCGCATTTGGGGAACCGTTTTCATTAGTCGATAGGGTCCGCATGCGGAGTGCGAGAGATTTCTGGAACGCATGCCACAGGGCCCGCATTCGGGGAACCGTTTTCATCAGTCGATATTGGTCCGCATGCGGGGAGAGAACATCGTAGCCAATTGTTAACAAGAGTGGCACTGAGACAGGCGTTCTTGCCATGGATCATCAATTAATGTTATATTTAGCCTTTCCGCAATTTGTTCGCACGCAATTTCTCTTGCATCTCGGTTTCTATACATTTTACTATTCACATTCCATAAACAATCGTAATCTTGATAGATTTCCACAAGTCTTAACATTTGCGAATCCGATGAATTTCATTGGTCGATAGCATGGTCGATGTAATGCATGCGGGGAATTCCCGCAGGCGTTGTACCGAACGCGTATCGACTTGCAACTTTCATTGGTCGTTATCTCGCATGCGGGGGGGACTCCCCATGCTGTATACCGAACGAGTTATCGACTAATGTAAATGCGCCATTCCGGCCAGTCTGCGGCATCCACGTCCTCGTCGTCCACCCTGGGACCTGCTGCAGACACGCTCTGTAACGATGGGCGATTGTAAATGACATTCGAATAACCCGACTTATCATTCGAATAGTATGGCGAGGAATAAATTAATGATTATGAATGAATTAGACAAAAAGCGAATATGAATGTATAGCGTCATTTCTTTCCATTCAAACTAGTTGAAAATGGTATTCGAATATCCGTAATCTCGTCTCAATGTAAACTCTACGTGTAGTGATAATAACACATTAGTTGTCAATCAACCATCGAACCAAGTAACTTGTGCGAATGAATAAAAATATTAACGAAACAAGCGTGTGTAAGCGGGAAAGAAATATATATATATATATTTTTATAAGGATGGATTTGGTGTGGATGCAAGTGTTTGTATTGGAGTAAAGTGACTCTGCCGCTTCTGAACGTTTATGGCGGTTTTGATGTTTTACGTAGCTGATGGGAGTATGCAGAAAATCCGGAGTTCTGTGAAGTCGGCAGCAGCCTTGGCTGCCGCGTCTGCCACTTCGTTTCCAGGGAGTCCGATATGCGCCTTTACCCATGCAAACTCGACGACCAATCCTGCTGCTCGGGCTTGTACGAGATGTTTGTGGATGGTAACAGCAAACTTGTTCTGAATGTTGCCATTCTGCAACTCCTGAAGCCCGGATTTACTGTCAGATAATATAACAGAATGAGGTAGGTTCCTAGCAAGTATTTGTTCAGTTGCCTTCTGTATCGCGAACATTTCCGCTTGAAACACAGAGCAGCAGTTATGCAGCTTCAGCTTTCGTACGGCTCTCTGTACTTCATCAGGACCAAAGATGATGAGTGCAGCTCCAACCTTTTGTTCATGTTTGCTACCATCGGTGAACAGTTCCATGTTTCACTGGAGTTCATCAGCTCAAGATCAGTGGTAGTATAGTTCGCTTTGTATTCGATGCCTCTGAGTAATGAGGGGTGTAATAGATCTGCAGGTGGGCACAGTGACTCTACTGGCACGTCAACATTTTGGAGTTCTTGATGTCAGCAATGGAAAGGACTTTAGCCGGTAGAGGTGTAAATTGTGCAATGGATATAGATGCAGCTGTGCTGACAGTTCTGAAACCTTGGATAATTTTTATGACAACAGGCGTTGTAAAGAAAGTAGCCTAAGCAATCATGGCGTTCGCTTTTCTCCCGTTCCCGCCAAAATTCAGTCATTTCGCATTTCGTATTGATTGACGTTCTACAAGCATAAGGAGGTAACGGTAAAATTATTAAGTTAATAATTTCTGTGCATAGGAAGTTTGGGTAAATCTGACAGAATTTCGGTCAACTCAAGAAATGGCTTTAAGGTTTACAAACAGTCTTCAATAGATGCCCATTCATTGCCTGTTAGGTTCTCATGCGCTCTCTGCCTGTCAAATCAGCATGATATAGTGTTAATGGCTGTTTTACCGCTACTAGTCTTTCCAGCATAATATAGGTACTATTCCACCTAGTAGCGACATCTTGTTTTAGTTTTAATTCGGGTAAGTTAAGTTTATCTTGCTTTTCGTTTACGCTTATAGCTGGAAACTGAGCTCTGCCTAAAATGGGTGATAATGGGTCTGAATTTGGTCAGAAAGTCCGCTAGATTCGAAGAAATCGCATCATTAACAGTTTTATTGTGTGGGCAACGCAGGGATGATGGTTTTTGCACAGCTCATCAATCACCGCTTTCTTCATGTTTGCGGCGTTGTCAGTTACTACTGTTACCACTTTCCCATATGCATTTTATTTTTCCAGAATACCCAGTAATAACCGCAGCGGTGTTGGCTGCTTTGTAACATTCGGTTTCTTCCTGGGCTGCCAGTGTTTTTGAAACTACCTTATCGTCAAAATATAAAATGCGCAGTAAGGCTGGGGAAAGTTTTGTTATTGCTGGCCTTCCAGTAGTCGGAGGTTAGTGCTATAATTATGTTCCATACCTACTAAATTCTTTCTAAGAGCTTCAACGTGAGTTTCGTAAAAGCAGGCAAAAGCTTTTCACTTATTTTTTTTCTGAAAGGCAGGGTGTAACGCGAGTTACGCTTGTGTATTAAGTTACGAAAACCGGAGTCCTCGACTAAGCGGCTGGTAATCCTTCACAATCATTGCACCACTTTATCACAACTTGCAGTTTGTTCCTTTGCGAGCTCTGTATCTTTTGCACATAAGCGCAGTTGTCTCTTGTGCTTAGTAACTGATTCCTGTTGGGCTAAGTCCACATTTTCTTGTTGAATATTTTCAGGACCTATCTAATTGGCTTTCAAGGCCAAACTTCCAGATGTAGATGGTGTTGGATTTGGTGGAATTTGTCTTACTGGCGCAGCACGTGAGCACTTCGGTCTTCTTTAGCTTTTTATTGTATCGGGTGAATTCATTTTAAGTAGTCCTTTTAAGGAGTTTGGTGTATTAGAGCTTGTCTAAGCTAAAATTACGCGTCCTACCACTTAATTATTGATTTCGATGTGTGAGTGCAAATATTCATACCGACACTTCATCTGTATGAGTGTATGAGAGCGTCGACTGATCCGCAAATAAAGATCTGTATGCGTACGTCACGGTCGACTAGTCGCGTAATAAATCCGACAACGCTCTCTCTATGGAGCAGTGCTGACACGTTATATGAAACAAAACGCCCGCTTTCTCGCGCGTTTGTCAATTATGACAAGTTGGACAATAAATCCAAGAAAAGCCGCTACTTTCTTTCTTCTTTTTCATTGGCAACTGAATGACCAATTAAAACGGTATTTGTATATGTATTGCGTTCATATTTTGAATTTTCTTGTGTGCGTTAGGCGATAGTGGGGCGCGACATTTCAGCTTAGACAAGCTCTACCATGATTATGGTAAGATTAATGGCACAGCTTACAACTGATGGTCTATTATTAGCAGCCACATAAAAAAACCTACACAATAAACCGTTTTGGGGTCGGTCGAGGGATTCTAGTATATCACTATGTATGTAAGCAATAATAAGTCAGTAAAATATTTGCTTTCCGAAAAAGCAATAAAATCAAAAGCAGAAGTAGTCACACACGCATGCTTTACATTACACCACAGTTTTGTCACCAAACCGTAAAAAAGACAGTTAAGTACTTTTGCACTTGTATCCACACTAAACACGAAAAACATGTTAATAACATTCTCCGAAATACTGACAATCAAAACAGGTTACTTGTTAGTTTCTCTTACCTTACTAACATAACCTTTGACCTTTTCAATCGATTGTTTGAGGTAGGTACTGAAGAGAACATCACTTCACGCATTGCCAAAGCTAGAGCTACTTTAGCACAACTTCGGCCCGTGTGGCAGTCACGACAAATGGCCCGAAGGGTCAAGATAAAAATATTCGGGTCCAACGTCAAATCCGTGCTGCTGTATGGGTGCGAAACGTGGAATGTCACTAAGGTTATCTCGCACGAGCTGCATGTCTTCTTAAACCGTTGTCTTCCTCGAATTCTCGGTATTTACTCGTACTGATCTGAGAAAAAAAGTCCTGAAAAACCAACGAACTGTTGGAACGCTGCAACGAAATCCCGATCGACTAGCAGATCAAGCGCCGCAGGTGGAATTGGATTGGCCACACTCTCCGAAGGGACCCCGATCACATCTCCAAGCAGGCTATCATCTAGATTAGATCCAAGAAAAACGCAAATGTGGTCGTCTCAAACAAACTTGGCAGCGCACTGTAGCGGACGAGGCGAAGAAGATTGGCAAGACCTGGCGCGAGATCAAACGAGACACGCAAGACCGGACGCGATGGCGGACTGTTGTGGACGCCCTCTGCCCCACCTAGGGGACATAGGACTTTCAAGTAAGTCCAACCAACCTTATTTCCCTCAGCTGCAATCAAACCAACCTCGCTAGAAGCCGTAATGCCTGGCATGAACTCCTATTACACCTAACCAAAGAAAAGCCAGACTTTGTTTTTGCCACCCTATCTCGGCAACGGAAACAGGATCAAATCCCCAGCCGGATACCAAGTCTGCCAGTTCGAGACCAACCGCCCTATCAAGGCTTGCACACTGGTCAGAGACGGCTTTGCCAGCGCCATCGGTAACACCGACTCAAATCTTGCCATCATCCAAATCCGGAATACGAGAGGAGATACTAATATTATAAAGCTGAAGAGTTTGTTTGTTTGTTTGTTTGTTTGTTTGTTTGTTTGAACGCGCTAATCTCCGAAACTACTGGTTTGAATTGAATAATTCTTTTTGTGTTGGATAGTCCAGTTATCGAGGAAGGCTATAGGCTATATGACATCACGCTACGACCAAAAGGAGCAAAGATATAGTGGTAAATGTGTAAAAAACGGGAGAAAGAGGTCACTATTCCACGCGGACGAAGTCGCAGGCAAAAGCTAGTCCGGAATACGAGAGGACAAAAGGTGAGGTGTGAGGTGATCTCCGACTACGTCGTGAGCACCTGGTACTGCGTAAGCTTGAACTGTTCCTCCGCGACACTGCAAGATCCCCAGTTTTCGTGACGGGAGACTTCAATGGGCACTATCCTCGCTTGGGCTCGCCCGACTTCAATCCAAGAGAGGTGGAGGTTGGGTTGGACGTTGGGTACGGAACACGAAAAAGTAAGAACCTGTAAAAATGATAAATGTCTGTTGAATATCTTCAACATTTGAAATTAATTAATAAGACATATGAAATACTTTTATATTGCTGTCAACTTAGTACCTATTTAAAAATGTATGGAATCAGCGGTTTAAAGAAGCTATCGTTCTAGATGAGGACACAGTAAAGTGCGTACACTGTGAAGAACAGGCCAAAATTAACTATACCATGCAGGAGGTAGTTTCATTTGATCAAAACGGAGCAGACCCGCTTCTGTTAAGCGAAATACCGCCATCAATAATTATCAAAAGTAAAATCATTTTATTGGGAGCTGTCGAATTAATACCCCCCTCTAATTCATGATGGCATTGGCCATTATAGGTGTCATTCTCTAATAGAGGATGTTTTTATATGTAACGATGACCAAAGTATTTGAAAGTACAAAAACAAACATATACACATATGTTGACTACGCAAAAGCCTTCGACTTTATCTCTTGCAGGAGTATCTGCCAAGTACTGGAGAATCAAAATCTGCCAATCATATATCCAATAAAAACATCTTGCCCTTTAAAAACACAAGTCACCTGGATGAACTAAACAGGCGTATAAATATGACCTGAAAACAATGCTGGAGTTACAAGGAAATCCTAAAAACAAAAATTTCAATCAAATTAAAAGGAAAAAAATACATGAACTCGTGTCTAATGCCCTGCCAAAAATATGGAGCCCAAACCTGGATCTTTTACAAAAAATCTATGACAAAAATACGCACGTGTCAGCGAGCCTAGGGATTGCAAATATTCGCTACTTTTGATTTTCGAATATTCGAATATTTTTTCAGTGATATTCGAATATTCGAATATTTAAAAAAACACTTGAATTATTATCAGGTTTTATTGCCTTATGAACTAATGACACTAATAATATAGTTCAAAATTAAAAACAGTCCTAAAATTCTTATACAAATTAGGTAGCATTGAAGTTCGTCTAGTATTAACAAATTACTTGTATTAAAATTAACTAAATGTCTGTGAAAACCTCACATTTCTTTATTTAACAAACGCAATGTATTCCTAATCATCATTTAGCCTTAATCAATATAGCCTCAGTGTTATAGTAAAATAAAAAACAAATTCTTAAACGTTATGTTCTTATAAATCCAATTATACATTAAACATTTTAATAAAAACAAATATAAAATTCTCAAACAAATAAGTCTTAAACTCCTTAATAATAAAAACAAAAAGTATTATATATAAAATTAAAAGTGTCCTCAAGACATTGCAGTCTAATTTTCATTATATGTGCTGATAAAATCAGGTATCCTAAATCACCATAGGGGCAGACGGGCAGACACAGCTCAAATCTCAATATAATAATATGTATTTATTTACTTATTCTATAAAAGTGAGATCTAAGGAAACTTAAGGCGTCTATGGAATCATCGTTTAATTTACATCTTAGATGATTACAGATGTATTTCGTAGAAGAAAATACCCTTTTGCATTCTACACTAGTTGGAGGAATTCACATTAACACATCATACGCCTGAGTTAGGTGTATTTGTCTTGGTGCTCCTGTATCATATAAAGCCATCTGCATTTTTATCGACGTTTTCAAATCATCTCCGCAAGTTGCTGTGGACGAAGAAGGCCTTGCACACATATCAGCATCTATCTTTTTCTGCAGCTGTTCTTTTATTGACATATTTGAGATTCTAGATGCCTCTTCATTTTGACAATGCTGTAGGTCGGCTAGAAATATGCCATCTTCGTCATCAGAAGCGCCAGTATTAATCGTCGTTGAAGGTCTTTGGTTAAAATATTTTTTTTGAATGTCATCTATGACTTTGGTGATAACATCATTTCCTACTTTAGGAAAGAAAGAAGAAAAGTGTTCCTGGTAGTATTTATTAGGATTGTGCAAATACTTCAGTGTGCATACTAGGTCTGTTTGTCGGCGTTGAGCAATTCTTAATTTTAAAGCCTGAAGGAGTCTACTTCTAATAAGCCCATTGTTCTCCTGTAGTTTAGTGACCATAAATTGAAGGGCTGTTTCCGCAGTTAATAAATTGGCTTTTTCTTGGCAAATAGCTTCTACAGTTGTTTTTACGATAGTGAGAGTCGTAGACATATCTTGCAAAAGATCAAGCTCATAGGTGCTAAACATAGTTTTGTCTTTCAAATCAATCAGTGCCTTTGATATTGCATCCTTCAACAGCAAAAATCTTGAAATCATATCCGCCATGCTGCTCCATCGTGTTTTGCAATCTAAAACCAGGCCCGCTCTTTTGTTATCTTCAAAAGCATGTTTATTTAAAACTTCTGTCCTAGTTGGAGAGTTCTTGAAAAATTTCACTAGCTTTCGTACTTTAACAATCAAATCCTTGTATTCAATATTAAGCCTGGATTCACTTCTGGTTTCTGCATTACCAACTACGAAACCGTCATTTTCTTCAATTTCTTCGTCTTCTGATTCATCTGCCTCTGAATCTTCTGTTGCAGTTGTACCGTTCCCTTAGCTGAGAAGGTATCTGTATAAAGACGGTAGAATAAAAAAAGACCATTTTAGATAACTTACAATATTTAATTAATAAAAGTAGCAGAGATGAGCGGGGTCGTGAGATCGAGATTTCGCAAGCGAGATATTACTGGCCGTTAATTCAAACCGCACTATCCTTTGCGTCAGCATGAGTGAGGCCCAGCACGGCGGCAGCGGTAGACACCGGTAGTTGTAGTAAGGGGAGATTCAAGGACGGAGACCATCCGGAGTTTGCAGTTGGTTGCCCAGGTAGCTCTTCTACAGGTAGGTAGCTTCTGGAGGTAGGAACCCTGTAATCCAGGTTTTAGACATTTTACTAGATGTCGGATTTTCATTATGACTGCGACATCGTCTTGCGAGCGAAGCGGATAGTGAAGATTGAGCAAGAAATAGTGATTAACGATGAGGCAGTCATAATAATCATCATTTATGAAAACCATACGATTAAGCAAGACTAAGCAAAATAGGTAAACGAAGTGACGTTTCAAAAGGGCAAGTGCAATATTTAAGGAGAATCTCGTCCACAAGCTATGCGAAGGATGAACACACCTAATTATAGCAACTAAGGTTAAAAATAAGTAGGGCTTAAAAACTAAATAGATACAACTATATCGTAGATCAGATGAGGATACCGTTAAGGTCATACAAAGGTCATGTCAGTACGCCATCTTGAGATGCGCACGACAACGAACATTATAAATGATGATCAATGACCAGGTTGAAAGCATTCACGTTTCAAACACGAAACGTAGTACTTACGCATGCATTAACTTTGATTATGTAGGCACTATAAAACACTAAAAACTAAAACTAACTCAGGTTTGCAACACTCACCCGATATCGGGGTAACACCACAAGACGATTACTTCAACTTTTAACCGTAGAAAACAATATATAATAGATTAAGTAGATGAAATCAGGACACGTAGGCGTCCGTGACCTACTTTTCCGCGACAGAGCGATACGTCCTTGCGCTGAGATAGCTTTGCTCGGACTGCCGGGCTGGACATGAGGAACGTCATGTATAGGTAGCAGCTGCCTACGCGCATCGTAACGGTTCTTTCGTTCAATTTTAACGGTCATTGTTTATGCGCGTAGTAATCATAAATATGGTATTTTATTTTTTAAATAGTATTATTAGTTAACTGAAAATATATTTGTGATTATAGGTTTAGGTTTGTAAATAAAACAATTAAAATTGATTCTAGTTTGTAAGTAGATATAGGAAGTCGTAACGTTCCGTTACACAGTCTCTGTCTCTTCTGAGTTTATTCTTCTATCTTCTGAACTACGAGTATCGACAGTTACTACACTCTGACTATATAAGTTCTTATATATGACATCAACCACAGCACACTGAATACCATGTGCGAGGCATAATTGGTGAAATGAAGGTAATTGACGACCCATGGCAGTCATAACGCTAGCACCGTCTGTCACCAGGGCTACTACGTCATCGTCTATGGATAAATCGTAGGACTCTAATTTGGCCCGCAATATATCAATACATCTTTTCGATGTTCCTCTACCTTTTATTCTTGCCAAACCTAAGTTTCTAAAAGTTTTGTCAGTGAATTTAGGGCAATGAATGTTAATATTCACATAACGCCGGTTACTGTTCTCAGTTCTTGTTTTAAGTGATCGCTTTTTTCTATAACAATCTTCTTAATTGTGTTTGAAGATTTCGGCAAAGCCTTGTACCCACTCTTAAAAAAAAGTCTTTGTATAGATTTTGATGTGCAAAAAACGTTGAATGGTAGACCATCACACGCAGTCATTGTAGAAATCTCAGTTTCCATATTATCTTCTTCAGTGTTCTGATAGTAATCGTCAATTCTGGCTTTTTTTGACTTGGACTTAGTCTGCTGATCTTGATCGTGTACTACCTCATTTGTGGAAGTGGTAGACGTAGAAGTTGTAGCACTCGTTTCCAATGCTGTCTGCGAAATGTGACGTGTATTTCTTGTTGGATCTAGTAACGGAACAATTTTAAAATCTTAAAAGCGGTAATAACTGTCGGTCCAAAATAAAGCAAGTGAACAAGTAGTTGATAAAAGTAAAAATAAGTTAAGTGAATGACTAACCAGGTAAACAAAGATGTTGCTTCTTCAAGTGATTATGTAAGCACGTGGTAGTATTTGAGCGTTGGAGAATTCCATGGCATAATTTGCATTTTGCGTGACTTCCATCCGCAGTCCTTAAGAAAGAGTTCCATACTGAAGATTTGTCAAACTTGCGTTTTGTGTACTCTTCAAAAACCAGTTTATTTTTATCCATCGTTAACTGCAAAATGCAATATAATTTAATTTCAATCTTATAAGTACATTTACGTTAATGGTGATTTGTGCATAGTGAGTGATTAGATACTTTTGTACTTAAAAAGTTCGTGGGATATTAGTCTTAGAACCAGTTTCACTGGTTCCATGTAAGGGCCTTGATAGCCTATTAAGAACCTATCTGGCCCATAAACCACAACTTTCCGTTTCGCAGGTCCCGGAAAAATCTGAGAGATAAAGTGCTTGGTTACTTATCTGTTTTTATCAAGTAAAAATCGAACCTGGACTGGTACGCCTCTATGCATGTTAATTTAGTAAAACAAAACAAAATTATTAATAAAGGTTACAAAGGACACGGTCGTAAATTGCCCCAGAGTCGTTTTATGTTTGGTTAAAGAAAAGCATTAAGAGACTTGACAATATCATTTTGCAAAAAATATATTAAATTTTTAATACAATATTGTTAATTTACTTTGCTTTTATCTAGCGGCATATAAATCTACAAAAAAAATAGGACAACGATTGAACACAATTTCCTGTCCCCAACAATTGTTGTGTTTGGCAGAAAATAGCGGTTTCGAGCACTTATAAAAATGTAAAATGTGAAATGGCATATTGTGTCATACAATGTCATATAACTGGCAGTTAGTTAAATAAGTAAGCGCTCGCAATCGCTATTTTAGGAAGGAAGATGACGTTTGCCTCCCATAGGTACTAACCTTTAAACCAACCAACCTCTTCCTAAAACTTGAAAAAAAAAACTGTGACAAGGAACTTCTTTTCGTTGGCTATTGTTTGCGTCATCGTAATTTTCACGCGTTACGCACCCTAGCGGGGCAGTTTTCTATGTTTTAGTTTTAGTGGCCTAGATGGCGGTTTTTCGACACAGATGGCGCTATGATCTAGAAAGACCTGTTCTAGATAGTGTGCAAGAGATTGACCCCACACATTTTATTTAGTTTTATGTGAAAACCCCGCTATTTACGGCTTATATTACTTTATATTATTTTAAAAGGCGAAGAAACGAACCCATAAAATTAGTTTTGGTCGTGACGCATGGATTTTTACTTTTGGGGCAAGCAATGTATGGCGTGTCGACCGTGTCCTTTGTTTTTAAAAAAAATAAAATTAATAAATGAATTTTAGTCGTGCGTGCCGTTCCGTCATAACATTGTGAGAGCGATAGTGTAACGGAAAAAAACTTTAAAGCAAACTTTAGCTGTGAAAAAGCGTTATGTGTCAGAGCCAGATAACTATCTATTTTTATCTGCAACCGGTAAAACAAGCCATTATGCTCATCAAGACATTATAAACTTGACTTTTTGAATAGCATTCAAAACAAATACATTAGCTTGGCAACATTTAAAGTTAAGTAATAAGTTTGACTAAAAAATACTCACATAAAAAACAATCTTTATACACTTTTACATAAAACACCAGAATTAAATCACTTCACAAAGACAAAATGCACCGCTTTGCAAAAATTAACAACGCGTTCTGTCACTGTGACTTCTTGGGTGAATGAACGCAACAAAATGGCGTCCAGTTAATGCGTCAAACAGTGCTGCCAACAGCGATTTTTAAGTTCTGCCAACATAAACTAAGTCACGCGGGGCCGCGCGGTAAAATTCGAATATTCGAATAATATATCAATGTCCTATTCGAATACAAAATTGGAATGCAAATTCGAATACTTCGAATATTCGAATATTCGAATGCAACCTCTAAGCGAGCCATGGAGAGGAGCATCCTCGGTATCAAGCTCATAGACAAGACGAAAAACCACAGTCATAGGCGCACTACAACAAGCAAGGCACTTGGAATGGAAATGGGCAGGCCACATCGCTCGCTCCATGAAAGAAAGATGGCCTAGACGCGCCACTGAATGGACGGGCCCAGAAGGCTTTAGAGAAGTGGGTAGGCCAAACGCTCGCTGGTTTGACGACATAGTCAAATCATCATTAAAGGACTGGAGGAGGAAATTATTTTATTACAATAATATACACATAATTCATTAATGTAAATTATAATTAAATGTTTCCTGTATTAGTAATAATTGTCTATGATTGTATAATGTTTATTTGTTAATTGTTTTTTTTTATTTAGTAATTTTATTTGTATTTTTAATTTATTTATGTAGTATCATTGACTAAAATGTTTGCTCCTAATACCAACAGGCCACACGCTGTATACTAACTTACATCCCTAATATGGGGTATGAGGTAGTAGGACTCACACTACAGTCAGCCGGCTGCGATGGATGGCCGCATTTAGTGGCTTGACTTAGCCACTTGATCGCAAGTGGCCTCGTAGCTCAATAAGAACTTGCTCTTAGTTTTTTAACTCTAGGCTGCCACCGCATGTAGCCCTGCATGGTCGCCTGCGCCCACCTATACGGCTCTCTGTCGACGGCGTATCTCTTTATTTTCAAATACTTGGCAATAATTAATAAGTCTTGGCAATCATTATTAATGATCCTAATAAAAAAAATATTTTTCAATTAAAATTTCAGTTTTAGATTTCAAGTTACATTTATTAATCTACATTACTCGACTGTACCTACATAAATATTTCATATGAAAATATAGCAAACAAAAATTGCATCTGGCACGACGCTCAACAAGAATAATTACTCCGATATACACCATTTTTGGTAATACTCTTATTACCAAAGATCGCGTTTTATTGAAGAACTTCTCAATGAGGATTGTTTCAAGGTAATGCTGTGATTACTTTCGAAGCTGGCCGATTCGTTAGGGTCGGTCATTAGCGTCAATTTTTGTTTGGTCGGACGCTTTAAGGTACTTAGATCTAAAGTTTAAAAAACATTCTTATCCATTATTTCATCTTTTAGACCTAAACTATTGAAACTGCAGATGCGTCCAAGTTTTCAACAGACTCTTCTGTTTCTTCGCTCTTGAAATTGCGGAAATGTTTCGCTGGGAATCGATAGTGTTTACCAAAGGCCGGTTCTGAGTATTTCTTAAATCGTTTATATTCCCATTCTTCTTGCTCCCATTCCTTCTTAGATACGAACGGTAGCCCTTTTCTCATCCAGTTTGGAACAAACTCATCCATGTAATAAAAGCGTCGGCGCCAAGTTTTGTGTGTGTCGCAATAATTTCCTCCGTGTCCACTCAGCCAATAAGGGATACTGTTAAAAACGTGTTTGAGCGTTATTTTTTAAAATAAGACAACTCCGTCGTATGATATTTTACAGAGGGTCTGTTCCACAATCGAAAAGTAAGCGCTACGCAACGAAAAATCTAATATAGAACACCACATCCCAAGAAGTAAGTGGTAGATAACACTAACCCAGTAGCTATTTTGGGTTCAGAGATAATGTACTCGTAGGTGATTGAGGTGTCCAATATTTAATAACTTAACTTTGACATTGTAAAACAGTTCCTAAATCAATCAAAATTTTCTAAATCAGAGGTAGTAATGATTTCATATTTTTAAGAAAAAAAAATATAAGTACACATACGTAGGTAGGTACTCGTATTTATTACGTGCAAAACTTAGTCCTAATTGCGCAAGCCAGGATTATCTTAGTTCTGCATAAATTATCATTATGTCTCAGTCAACATCAAAGATGCCGACAAAGACAGAACGATGATTTAATACAGAACTAAGCGTACCCTGACTTGCGCAAGTGGGCCATGTCAACTCACTGAGAAATCAGCATTTTTCGCCAAAATGAGGTCTTATCTTATTGCTTATATGTATTATTTTTTGTGAACTTACAGGCTGAAGTATCTCAATCCCCATCTGTAGGCATTGGTGTAGAAATAGGCCGATAGCGGATTGAGATGTGGATAGGTTTTTGCACTGGTTATGCCCGCGGCAATTGATATTATAGTCAAACCCGCTTGGTACCCATCGAGCAACACCACGAGACCCTCTCTAATGTTTTCTTTATTGGGCCTATTAATTATCGCCGACGGTTCTAAAAAAAAGACATCATTAATCTACAAAAAAATTCAAAACACTCTATATTAGTCGTTCAACACTCAGGGATGTTATCAACATTCTTTTGTTTACGCGACCGCTAGATGCCCATCGATCCTTGAGCGTTTAAACAATTTAAAAAAAAATGGGCGATTGATATTCCCATGACTACGTATACGCGTTCCCTTCATACCTCTTACTTACAATCAAATCATTTTTGGGGTCACCCAATAAAAATAAGGTTTATTAAGACAACATTTCAAGAAAGAAGTCCTCTTTGATCTGATTTAATTAAAAGTGGTTCAAGTGTAGCAAGCGTTATTTATTTTAAAAGTAGTTTTTTACCTGTAGTAGGAATAGCCAAGTCGAGGCCGAGGCGAGGTTTCCAATAGAATGTGCCCGGTACAGCTCCCTAAAATGCGTCAATTATGAATTAAAAATGCATATTATACCGTACATTTCACATAATAATCGTCTGACATTAAGCAACATATTAATACAATGAATGTCCGTAGTGTATGTATAGTAAGAAACTGGTGCTTCGGTTATTCACCGGCAGCGGCAACTGTTAAGAGGATCGTGTGCAGGCGTAGCGCAGCGGGAGTTTTCATACATTTCTCGAAATATGCTTGCGGGGGAAAACGTTTTCCTACCCGTAAACCTTTATGGAATGAGACAAATTTGGTCTCCTTCGTTTTCATACATCCTGAACTACGCTTGTACGTCTTCGATTTTTTGTATCAATGCTTGATTAATTAAAACTGGACGAAATTCCGAAGATTTTTTGGTCAAAAAAGCGAATATTTAGGTTCTTATATTTTCTGAAACGTTCAATATTAAAAAAATATAAAAACGTACGAGCATAGTTTTTTTAAATATCTCTAACATGTAAAAAAATGACAAAATCAGACTACGTTTAAGGGGTGAAAAATGTTTTCTCTTTTTGTATGGAAGCTGCGCGCACACGATCCTCTTAATAAATCAATCAAAAGATTTTGCAAGGTTTTCTATTATGGTTACTTAAACCACTAGGATCACCAAATACACGCTTAGGTTTTCCATTTGACTAAAACACGAAAATTAAAAGTAATGAGTTGCAGTTCTTTTTGTTTTGTTTCGAGACACATTTTAAAAGATCCAAGAACTAATGAGGCGAAATTATAACAATTTGTAAAAACACGATGAACTGTATCGATTGGGTTTAAAGCAAGAGTCATGACTCATGATTAATAGGTTAATATTTATGCTATATTTACCTTAGAAACCGGAACCATCATGATTAATAATATAAACGTGATTTTTTGATCCATCTTGAAAAATGTATTTGCAGGGAATCCTCGTAATACCAATATCAGATAGTGACTGAAATACGTCTTGTTGTCTTTTCGCACTCTGTTATGATCACAATAAATACCTCATCACAGGAAATAAAACCAATGCAAGACGTAAACGAGACGTGGATGATTCTTTTTCAACCACCTTTTTTATTTGCTTTCGCGAGTATTATTCCAAAGTTTAAATGGCTCATATTAATGTGCCAGGCACACATAATCAATTACGTTATTGAATTTATTTCAATTTGATATTGTCTACAATTCCAATAGGTATTAAAATTAAAATCTACTCGATTATAGCTAAATGCTTATGCTTACGCACAAATTTTTAAAGCTTACTACTAGCAGTCTCCGCGACTTCGTCCACGTAAATTTTGGATTTCCTGTGAGCATTAATTTGGTGCGAAGTTTTGTTTAACTGTAATATTTTTCAAGATTTTTATTAAAAATTTTAAAAGCGGTCTCCGCGACTGCGTCCGCGCTTTTTTGATTTTGATATTTTATGTCTCAAAGCCTTCCCTGAGAAAAAAACTATATAACATAAAAACATTGTTACAATTCGGCTCAATTTTTCCGCTTTATAATATAATAGTTGTACTCCGTAGGTACTTATCTGATACACTGGGACATAAAACCTATGCAAGTAACTGAAAAATAAACATACATTAATATCCCTTTTGAGGCAAACATTGAAGAACAACGGCATAACAACAAAGCAGGCAACAGATGATGCCGACACATTGATTGTTCAAACGGCCGTAGAAATTGCAATCTGTTTTTGTTTTAGGGGAAGATGTCGACTTACTGGTTTTTATTTCTGGTAGTCCGGACACCAACAAAAATAAAGTTCTGGTTGTTAAACCAGGCAATAATAAAGTTCCTAGAAAAGTTTACACAAGCCACAGTTTTACAGAACGGGAGCTTACTGATCATGTGTTGTTTATGCATGCATTCTACGGAGGTGACACCACCTAAGCATGGTTTCGCGTTGGTAGAAAGAAGTTGGTTGGTTGATGTAATGAAAAAAAAAACATCGCTCCATAAAATCTCTGCCCTGTTTCTGAACCGGGGCGATTTATTTTTCTTTCTTCAAAAAGAGTCTTTAATTAAAGCGATCCATAACTAAAATCAAGTTTAATTTAGCTTCGTTGCCCTCAACTTCTGGTGCAGCTGCACAACATTCATTAGAACTTACTGTCAAGTTCAGTTCTGGTTTGGCAAAAGGAAAAAACCCTGACGACCGTACTAGGAATACAAATACGGCTACCGACCAGTACAAACTTTAGATGACCCAACACCTCCCGAAATACTTTCTGTAATATCTTGCAAATGCACTTGCAAAAAGGCAAGACTGACTTGTTCTCCGCCATATGTAATGATTGTCATGGCAAGCTATGCACTGGTACAATAAATATTTACGATGACGATGATCCGGATGAGCCTGAGACTATATTTGAACAATTGCTCACATGTGGTTCCGAATCTGACCAGTCTTAACATTTGGATATGTATAAAAATGAACAGATTATTACAGAATCAGATGATTTATCAACACATTTTGTTATCGCTGAAAGAAATTTTAACAAAGAAAATTTTGTAGCTACGTGCTCCAAAAAGTTAAGGTATTAGATTTTTTCGGTAAATTAGAAAACGGTTCCGTCACACAGCGCCCGCATAAGCCCTACGACCGCCTTATAATGTGAATTATGCTAGCCGAAATAAGTAATTGAAACGAAACAGTGGAACTATTTAGTTCCACAGACATGTTATAGAAACTACTTCCAAAATATAAATAAACCGTTCTAAGTTCAATCCTGCTCCGGACATGATTAGACATCAGTAAAACAAAAGTTCGTAAAACTCGCCGCATTGAGTAAAGAAGAAAAATTAATAAGTGCCCAAAATTCTAAAAGACGAGTATGATACTTACAGAAGATTGTAACTAGTTTTTTGTCCAAATGTTCAAGACCATGGTCAACAGTAAGCCAGTTAGAGCGGTTTCGCACTACGTCCGATCCGAATCCGTGATAATATGGTTCAAAGTAATCGGAGATCTGTTTCTATGGTAATTTCGCACTAGATCCCATCTCCGTCATCCGACTTCTTTCCTTCATTTTTGAATCTCCATTCCGGAGAAGATATTTGACGGACCCGGTATGAGTTTTCTAGATCCATATTTTCACGAGTTCAGATCGGATTCGGATCGGACGTAGTGCGAAACCTTCCTCTGTGTTAATAGACCGGATTAAGCCTGCCTACTCCATTCTAAGAAGACAAAAATGGAAATGGGCAGGCCATATGATTAGAGGCAAAGACAAATGGAGTAAATTAATTACGCAATGGTACCCAAGAAATGGAAAAAGAAAGAGAGGTAGACCACAAAAAAGATGGGATGACGACATCAGTCAGGTCGCAGGTACAACATGGAGTAGAGTGGCCCTGAAGAGCAGAATTGAAAAGATTGGAGGAGGCCTTACAACATAGAGTAGAGTGGCCCCGAATAGACCAGAATAGAAAAGATTGGAGGAGGCCTTTGCCACCTGGCAAACGGACTCACGAAAATGGGATTAAAGAGAAGAATTATATGAATAACAGAAACAGGTATGAACGACTGAAGGCTATTATAATTTAAAAACTACATTCTAAACAACCAACCCGAGATAACTACAAATCCGTAAAATGGACCAAAAACAACGCGGTCAGGTCGGAAGGTTCACTTTCACACTCTGTGAGGCTAAAACCTCACACGCGATGACGAGATCACACTATATAACACTCAACGGCATCAAGTACAGACCTAAATAATGTAGGTGTGTTGTGTACCCAAAACTCTAAAATGCGAGTATGATACTAACAGAAGGTATCAGAACTGTTGATAGCACTCAAATGAATAATTAAATTTAAACATCTAAAACTCTAGAACAGAACAGAGCATGTCGATGAGGCAACCAGGCATTGATAGCAAGCCGCTGACAGGTCGTGGAGTGCTACACAATTCGGAACGTGCTACACAATTGTATTTTTTATTTTGATTTAGCCTAAAATTTTTTCTTTTAGCTAACGTTTTTATGGGAAAACTCTGAGCGATTGCTGGCGCAAGATCACGCGCTGCCACCTGGACGTTTGAGCGTATTGACAGCTCGCGGCGTGGACGTTTGAGTTGCCCAATATCAAGGGAATTATAACTTGTAGGTATTTGAACCCGGGACTTCGTAGGTAGCAACCGGCGAACGTGAAAAAAATATTTAACATTAATGACAATAATTCAATAACATGATTAATATTTATCCATATTGCTTATAAATGCCACGTGCTTAGTTTAGGCAAGGTAAGTAGGACTGATAAGAGGCTAGGATTTAAGTAGTGAGTGTCGACAGATTTACATGAAGTCATTCTGGCTGAGATAAAATATTCACAACAAATGAGACAATAGCGCTATACGATAAGACGGTGAAAAAGTGAACTAGTAATGGGCAATCGTGGTCGCGGCATCGATCTGCCCCGCCCCGCCCTCACTTGCGCGCACTTCACTCCTATCCCCATGCCTTGCTTACTTCACGATACCTTATGTATGAAACGTAGTATCTATACGTTTTTATTGTTTAGCCACCCCCATTAACAAAACCTGATACTGCTTGGCGGCATAAAGGTCACTAGTCGAAAAGGGACTGTAGTAATCAGGCTATGTTTTCGTTTCGTCGTCACCTGACGTTTCTTACATTATTTCTTCTATTCGATATATAATTAAAGACAAGTGCCCTGATACATATCGACTATTTAAACGCGTCGAGTCTACTACATGTTAGTGAGTTTCGAGATAACGTTGTGAATTCATGTTATTGTGGAAATATTAATAAATGAAGTAGGCGGTAAACTTAAATATTTTAAAAGATTTTAAACGTTCTTAACGCATGGCAATAAATTGAATAAAGCTTTAAGTTTTCTTACGTCTACGAGTGCCCC
>OY757251.1:7422975-7516260 GCA_963584085.1 Pyrausta aurata
TTCCCTCCAAACTAAATTTTATCGTATTTACATACAGCTGAAAATCTCAGAATCCACATAACTGGTGTTCCACTTCTGATGACATACTTATTTACATATTTACACGAAGTAGGTATTTAGGTTAAGTACTTAGGCTGATATTATATACATATAATTAAACACCGATTCAGCCGCGTTTTTTGCTGCTATTAGTGAAATTTAATAAATTGCATTAAAATGTCAAAAAAAAACTGTTAAGAAAAACAAAAATCAAAAGACGCATTTGGGTTATATCATGGATAGCTATTCGGTCCGAGAGAGGTACTTCCTTACACGAAGAACTTACATTGAAAGACACAAAGTCATACAAAACAATCGAATTCCAATTGAACTTGCATTTTGTAGACGCCATTTTTGACGTTTCACAAAATATGATCTTATTTGTATGCTTAATGCCAAACAGTATCCCAAATATATGATCATAGACAATATAAATCATATGTTGTTATTACACCAATAAAGATTCTTCATATAAATATGACTCTTACATCTATGGTCATATTTAAATGTTAGTCTAATATCGACCTTAGTACCGAATTGATAAATATTCGAAAACGAAGGAACGAACTTACGGTACGGCGTACTATACTTGTTTAGTAACTAATAAACCTACACATTGTCTCCTTGAATATTTCAATAGCACACGTAACTGTAGTCACAAACAATATTGTTCCTACCTGCATAGATGCGAGAAATAAAAATCAGTTTTTAATAAATTCGTAAGACAATCCTACCACAGCTACTACAAGTATTATAAAGAAGGTCAACTTACAAATAACATTCTATGAATTATTTTCCGAAAAGTGTACAATATTGTAATTTACTTTGAAGAAAGTCAAGACTTGTATTTTGTATTCCTGTTCTATTCTCGATAAGTGCGAAGTAAGATCAAATTGAAATTTATTATTAGACAGTTTGATGCCAAAACCATGTTAATTCACAAACGAAATCCGCTTTGATTCTGAATTACCAATTAACTCTGTGATTTAAACCGAGGCAAAGTCAAGATTTAGGCATAATAGCAATGTCATTGTCAGTTAGAATATTACATCCAATACTCTCAAATCTAAACTATTAATAACTATAGACATACTCGCGCAGCAAAAGTTAAAGTGTGATTAGCTTTATTTTTTATGTGTCAATTTATTTATTTATTAGCGCAATTGTAGAGCTCGACATTATGACCGCTCAACTGAAATAAGTGGACCACTCATCCAATGATAATAATGCTGAAAACTCAAACATATTTACGAAGCGAATATTCCAATATAATTGAATATGACAATTTATAACTATCCTAAATTCCAAAATAAACATTTATGTTTTCGCCTATTATACCTACGACAAATCGAGCAACCTATTTTTCTTTCTTGCCAGCTCGATACTATTAATTTTCTGCCTTGGGCTAAAAAATTTCAAATATACATTTTGACCGGAAAAGTTTACTTATAGGAAAGTTATACATTATTTCCTAGATTTTGTGTCAAAATTGAAAACTTCAAATGAGAATTATCTTTGAGGCCAATCAATAGAATGTACTTCAAAAGGCGCGGAGCATCATAGCCACCAGTAATCCGAAGCCGCGGAAGCGAGCATAATGTGACTACGATTTGTCATGTAAGGCAAAGAGAAAGAAAGAAAGAAAGAAAGAAAGAAAATACATTTATTCGACTCATAAAAATACACTGACACGTAAACACAAATACAATAAACAGACACACACATAATTACATTTACATTAAGAATGAGCCGAAAAGGCAGACTTCAAAGGGAGACTTCATTTCCCGCTGCGCCGGATATGAGGAAATACTAACTAGCTCGCATGCATGCATGCCTATTTTAATAATTCCATAGTGCACCCATTTTTATAAAACATTGTAATATTTATCATTTTTTATTTTGAATATTTTTCAAACCATAAAAATGTCTTTCGAAATTCGGGGCTTGCACTTAATACTGAACTTTTCCGATAAAACTAATTTCCTTATAGTACCTATTCTGTACAGTAAAAGTACAAAGCACTTGCGTACTGCTATTGAGTTAAATGGGGGACCTTTGTAAAGAAGCGAGTTCCGATCTATATGCGATTAGTTCCACACCCTTGTATAGAATGGTATTTCGCCTTGTTGCCAATTTGGTACGTATTTTTTCTTCAAAGAAAACTGTAATTGACGAATAAAGAGCAAAGCTCTAAAATAATATATATTAGAATTAAAATGTGAATGTGGTATTGATACTACTTTCACTTTAGCCTCAATAATTACGAAAAAGGAACGAAAATTTTAGCATGCTGGGGAAAGGTTTTCCTCCTGTAGCATTGACTACGTGTCTATTCAATATCAATATTTTCAACGACCGCCTTGACGTACACACCTGATAGGAATCCAGGAGTGCCAAATACAATTTTGCATTAAAGAATAGAATAGAATCATTTATTTACAATAAAACACATTTTGGATAAATCACTGCTCCCTTGTCGTCGTCCCTGGTGCTTATAAGGACTTCGTGGACATAACCTTTTTGTAATTCTAAAAAAGAATGAGAAAGACTATTCGTAATACGATATCTTCTTCCGTAGGTCCGTAAGTCTATGACCTAGATATTGTAAAATATCAAAAACTCTTTGTATTTCAAACCTAGTATTGGTAACTCTTAAGTATCATGGCTTGTTAAACTTTGAAAGCATTTATTATTGGGAAATCTCCTTAATGACTCGATTTGTACTAATTCGATCAACCTTAACGTTTCAAATAAGGCTAAACACGTAAAGTTTGGGAAAAAGTAATTTTGAAATCTATAAAAGATAAAAAGCTGGCAATAATTTAGATACAAAGAAAAAGAATAAGTGGATAACAGGCAGAATACCAAAGTAGTCTATAAAAACCGCAATCACGACGGTTGATGAGTGAAGATGATGATGATTCTTGTGCTGTTGAGACGGTGAACACCCGCTTTATACCTACCCAACAAGTAGACTCCATTCATATTTATGTACTTTGCATACATATGTAACTATGCAAAAAGTTGACTTGGATATTCAGTCTTATGTAAATCAAAAGCCCTTCTCAAGCGTTTCAAGTGGCTTGCTCTGCTCTCAAAGGTCTCGGTTAAATTGACGAATGAAAGAGTCAGTTTCGTTGTACTAATAGATAGCTATACACCACGTAATAAATAGACATTGATGACGTTCTTTCAAGTTCATTGCTACGTTTAATATCAGTTAATGAAAAATGATAACTGATCTAAAAAAGTATATGACATAGGTATTATGAATATAGTATAATGCGTATTGGGTGCCCCTAGATATATGAGCGCCGATGGGTGGTAGGTCGGCGGCGGCGTCGTCGGCGGCGTGACGGCGTTCAAATGGTTCTTTGATGGTATGGTACTGGGAAGGGTTAGTTTCAGAGGGGCACTATGTTCATCGAAAGGAACCGCATATTTGTTTCTGAAGATTACGTTAATACTAATGATTGATTATTTTAAACAGAATTTACAGATATTTTTCGTAGAGATTTATAAGGTTAATTACAAAATTGAAACTGAAACCACTTACATGAGAAATTATTAATACTTAGCGTATTCAAGGATACCACTAGTACACATTTCACATATATAATTATTCATCATCATGCATGACCTCCTGTATTTAATGTAATTAAAAAAGTGCGACTTACAACTTTTGATTTTATTTATTTTTTGATATAAGATGGTATGCTGTTATTAAATTGAGCTCCTTCAAAGGTGATACTCTTTTCCTCTACTTAAGTACGTATTATAGGCAACACGATTAGACTGGGTCACTGCGCTGTAGACTACGTTTAGAAAATTGTGATTTTTTAATGTAAAAAATATTACATTACGACATTTTACAGCGTATAAAGCTTATCCGTTTCAAAATGATATATCATTTCGTTCCATAAGAATTTTTATTTTGTACATTTTTTATAAAAAAAACCCTATTTGTTTTAATTTTTTTATAGAGAAACTTCCGCATAACAATCCGCCAAAAACGTTGTCCTGTTGAAGTATTCATAGTAAAGCTATTTGCTTCATTTGATTGCTGCATATGCTGCATATGATTCATGCATTCACAGGCATCGATGACCTGGAGGCCTACTAAGAATAACGAAAGCCTTCGATACGATTATCGTTTTTCGGATCCGAAGCATTTTTTGTAGTAAGGATTGCATACTAAAAATGCTTCGGATCCGCAAAACGATGATCGTATTGACGGATTTCATTTTTCCTAGTAGGCCGTCTGGCACGGGTTAAGTTCTAGGCTTCTTCTTTGGAGCATGTTTAATATTATCAGCCATACTTAAAGGTCCAAATTTTTGTTTATAACAAACATTATTAAATTATTTGTTACTCTGTTCACACCAAATGCCTGGGAGACTCGTTCTTGTACTGGTTCAACGAGCACCAAGTTTTGCCTCTCCAACTCAAAGTAATCTCGCAGCTTGATAATTATCTCACGGAATTCGTCGTATGTATCCACCATATAACAAGAAATATGACATCGCGCCATCAGAAATGTAACAAATTAAGAAACAGCATAACAGGACAACGTAACTTTTAACATTACATCCAAAAAAATGGAGACCTGAAAGGAGATTTAGAGAGATGAGAGTTTACGTTTATATGGGGAAAATGCCAACATGACTCTAAAAATAGCTTATGTAAAGCTTAATAGTTTTCGAATGATTTTCGTCCGTAAAATATTAAATTTTTAGGTAATATGTTACTGAAATTCATTAGTTGCGAAGCAATATTTTATGATGTCTAAAATCTGTCAAGTACTGTAAGCCAGACTTGGTCATTATTCGAATAAATTGTTACCTCGATAATTATTCGAATACAATTTTATTCGCGGTACAATTATTCGCGAATAATTTATTTACGAATAAATTATTCGTAGATAATTGGCCACGAATTAATTATAAACGTAGGTAGGCACGTCGGTTATAAGTTGTGTGTTGTGTATTGTTTGTTTGTTTGTAATTTCTGCTACTATATATGCTTGTGTTGCCCCCGAGATCGATCATACTGCACTGCAGCATTATGTTAAATAATTATGGCGCTCTGTAGCCTGATGATAACTAAGTTCCGTGGTCGGAACTCTTTGAACACTTAATTGTATTTTGGTTTACTGCCCGTACAAAGAAAAGCATAAAGATTGTCTCATTATTAAAATAATCATCGCATTAAGTCTTCCAATCCCTTTTTAGTGTCACTCAGTGGAAAGAATAAAATTCAATGACTGGATCATTGAAAAGTTTGTTCATCCCTGTGGTTTTACTTTCATAAGAACGGTGGGTTTGAAAGTATGCATACTTGAACTTAACTTAGTTTTTTTTATTAGATAAAAACAAAAACTTCATGGTACAGGCTACCTGCCGTTTTTCTAACTGGGGCACGAGTATATCTGCGTAACTGAGTAAATTTGTATATGGTCGATCGGGCGGTCGGTCGAGATACGTGTTAGTGATTTCTGATAAAGGAGTCGTTTGAATGTTTTTATGACATGTGGCATACTTTTTTTAGCGTAAGTATAGTCCAGAAAAGTTTTTATAGACGGGAAATTCGTAAAACCTGAATATGGCATCACCAAATTTTCCAAATTAGAAAGACTTAAAGTGAGTCATTTGCTATAGTTTCATCCTTTTAAATTTTTTTGGTCCTTCGGTTTTTTATATCGATATAGTATATTTTTTATGAAAAATATCCGAAATTCGAAATTCTAATGATATATTATTTTAAACTGTAATGTTTATTTTCCCATATTATTATTAAATATGTTATTTTGCATTACTTTTAACAAAATCACATATACTTAGAAGCCATCTAGTTTGTTTTTAATTTACTTGCTAAATTGCGTTTTTTATATGGCTGTAAAAAATATAGACTCTTCGAACATCTTTCAAGATAACCTTTTCAATTTTTACTAACTTATCTTTGATGAGCAATCTGAATCAATTACTATATTGTTATAGATATATTGCTCTGTGGCAATAAGGCAGCAAATGCTACCCCCAGCGTAATCTATTCAATTTGTCTACTAATAGTTCATATTATCTTCCCCTTTCACTATGCGATGACGCCGCGTACCCTTAATTTTCATTTAATTTTCCTATTGCCATGCACAAGAAATACGAGTATGTATTCAGATTTGTATTATTCAAGCACAACCCAGAGGTGCCGTACCCCGTCACTTCATTCGTTTTAATGTCGGGCTTTACAAACGGACTAATCTTTAATATTACCGTAATTTTGAGGTACTTATTTTCGTACATTGGACAAAAAACATTCGTTGTTGAGTACGAGTTGAGTTGAGGGATAGTTTTTCCCCGCCATCCTTACGATGACATAATGGGTTTATAATATTATGAAAATGGGCGGCGCTACGGTCCAAGGGTTAAATAAAATAAATATTATAACTGTGTTTTTCACTATTTCCACAAAGCTTTAAAAGTTAGTTGTTGATAAGCGTATTTTGAAGACAATATTGCCCGAAATGATCCATTAAGTAAAATTATGCAATAACATTTTAATTAATTCATTTCCTTATGTTAAACAATTAATAATTTCACTTTACAATTTCACAGCTTATTGCACACTAGCTTTTGCCCGCGACTTCGTTCGCGTGGACTTCAGGTTCGTCCCGTCTAGTAGCGCAAAAAATATGTTTTTTTACGACCTCACATTAGAAACCTCAAAAATTGTAGCCTATATGTTATTCTGATGTATAAGCTATATTGTGGTAAAGTTTCATTCAAATCCATTCAGTAGTTTTTACGTGAAAGAGTAACAAACATCCATACATCCATACAAACTTTCGCCTTTATAATAGTAGTAGGATGTAAAAACTTCGTTCGCTTCCGACACATGGCAGCTAGCTGTGAGATACCGCGTTTATAATTTAACGCAATCTGCTCGCGGCCCTGTGTCGTGATAAAATCATGAGGCGCTCACTCAATAGCCAACCATTCCATTTACCGACGATTTATGTTATGTTCGGTTCAGAACCGTCACGAATCCACCAATGAAAAGCTTGTTCCATCCAGAGTCTAGGCTCTGTATGCTACATAGCTTGACGAAACTGAAAATAGTGATGTATTAACTGATTCACTGTGCCTCCTTTTTTCGAAAACTTTTGCTGTAGCTATGAACAAATATTCAGTAACATAATCGATGTCGATGACACTTCTATCGCCATCCACCATGTACAACCAGTACAATTTATGTTTTTCACGAGTTTAGACTTAATTCAAGTCAGTTGAAATCAAATCGCGGCCGTATACGTCAAGATACGTTATTTAGGTATTGAAAAAAAAGCTTTTAGCTCCAAGCGCTCAAACGAACCAAACTTACGGAGAGTTTTAAATACAAACGAATGAATGAAAAATGAATTCATACAAACGTGTGATAGTTGAACAAAGACGTTCTACCCTTTACCTTTTCTAGGGGGTCATAGTCGACATCTAAAATAAAATTTAAGACGCTCCCGACATCAAATACAGCTACATTAAATGTAATAAAATGTAACGAGCGTATTTTTTTAACATAACAATGATGTCCTCAAAGCAAATGTTTTGGATACTGATGGTCACGTTCACCTTCTAAAATCAAGCAACTGTTCAAAGAATCAGCCTCTAAATTAAGAAAATAAAAACTATGTAAACGATGACTATCACATTTTTTGTTTTTCAAAACATATAGACATGCACGTTATGTGACAATTATAAATGGATCAATAAATGTCGCCTTCGTGGAGTTTTGAGCGTCATTGAGATGAGGATCTGACCCACTTTTATTTCGGCTCGGAGAGCGCACTTTAAACGCGGCTGCCAAACAACAAAAATGGAGGGCTGGTTAAAATTTATTGCTATTGTTTTGCTTTCTTAAAGTATAAAGATTTATAACAATTGAATGAATTTCTTATACAATATTTTATTATTGTATCTTGAAACTATATAAAAATGTAGAATAATCAGAAATATCATATTATTATTTTTTGCATAATTCCTAGGACGTATGACGAACCTAGATACCAAGTTAAAATTAAGAATTAATATTATTGCTGTCCGTGCCAAGAATGGGATCTTGGCAAACATCCCTTTCCTTGATATAGAGATTTCAATATAGTTACATTTATGCATGGATAAGCCACTATATTTTTCAGTTTCCTTCCAGTCATTTTAAATCAATTCGAATGTTTGATACCGAAATAAAACGATGATTATGATTGTTATATGGTCACCTACTTTTATGGTTAATATCATACAATATTAATATTTATTTTTTATTTCTTTTGCGTGTTAATAATGATTCCTTTTCAGTTACGGATATACGTAAAACCTCAGTTACTTTACGGCGGTAGTTATATTTCCTTTTTTTTAATTTAATGTGTTGGCTTAAATATTATTATATTTGTCGCTCTGAATGCCCATTCAGTTTCTGATGTCCAGGCGATACAAAATTGCCTGCAGGCTGCCTAAACCAAACTAACAAAGAGCAAAAGCAGATGTAACATTTTATTTTTTCTAAACAAAAATAAAACATAAAATAAAAGATTTAAAATAATAATATCTTATAAACTCTAATTAAATTAATCAAACGTACCAACTAACTTATATTTACTTAAACACTTAACTTAATTCTAAAAACTTACTAATACTAATGCCGACTAAACTAGTAACTATCACATCTGACTGTGAGGAACGTTATCCTAACAAGTAACGTCCTAACGCACGTTACTGTCTGCGACATACACTCATGCGCTGCCGATTAGTGAAAGCGATTCCGAAGGTCACGGTTGTTCGTCCCTGCGACACTAGACGGCCGGACACGCTTTGAGAAAGACGCGTACCGGTCCTTATAATTTTTGTCAACGACTACCTACCTTGTTATTACCGTGCTCACTCAGCTTTGTGTGAAATTTAATTAATATACTTTTGTGAATTCCCCAATTGAACGGGGCCCACCTACCCGGTACCGGACGTCACTACCCCCTACTGTGCGTACTGCCCTACTGCCTTGAACCACTGCTACCATCTACAGCCCCTACCAACCTAGCAAGCCGGAAGTCCTGATCTGCCGGGAGATACTGCCAGGACAGTGATAGTGAGAGGGACTAAATTACACCAATTCGGTCGAACGCGGAACCCACCTAATAAACTCCTATCTATTGTTTAATCTTTCTTTTTATTTTGATCCCCTCCCCTACGGAGAGTGTGACACAGATATCTCTGTTTTTTTCTGATTTTTGGTGTCAATAAGAGCTCTTTCCGTTTATTTTATAAAGGTCTACGTTTGCTTATTCTAAATATTTTGATGACGGAATAGAAATGAGCATTTGCTCTGATGTAAATCGACCTTTACAGAGTGCGGCGGATATTTCACGTTTTACATAGAATGTATGTAAAGTAAGTGCACGGCGGCACTTGACATGAAAACAAATATCAATAAATCGCAACATGTTTGACGTAGTGCCGCTTTGGAAATTACTATTCCGTTTGTTTTTCTTTTCGATGCGTTCATAACATTAAGCTCTTTAATTTTGTTATAGGAAATCTATTGGAAATATACATTATTTAGAATATTTACGGTGCAAATTCTTTTAAAATCATTTCCTCTTCTCCATTTATGACTAAAAAGAAATATATCCAATACTATTTTAACAGAACCCAATAATAGCTTTCCCCGCTTCTGTACTATTTATAGTAGGCTCAGAGATATGGCAATTGAGACATGAGACGAATAAATCAATACAAAAATTAATAAAACAGACACTATTTGAAACGCAGACAAGTCAATAAGAAGATTAAAGTAAAAAAGTTTAACATGAAGAGCACTAACTTGTTCTTTATTATATATTTTTTAACTCGCTGTAAAAGACGAGTACGAGTATAAGAAGAGTTATAAAGATAACAAAGATCGTGTGTCACATGTGAAATAAATGACCCCATTATGAATCAGTGCTCGTATCTACTTTATAAACGTGAATTACATTCCTAACGTATCAATCGATAAACCGTGTCTAGCGACCGTGTTCGAAATATCACCTGCGTGTATTCGGTCCAGGAATCCTATTTACTATCAACATTGTGATTTGTTCTTCTGTGGAGTGGTAACTATAGGTAAACCGCGAAATTGAGACCTTGCCTGCGGGGTACAGGGGTGCGGGGGGAGGCGAGAGCGCGGTTTGTGAGAGGTGCGGGCGGCAGGCACATTCTTTTCAAAATTCAGTACGCTCGCTACACAGGTAGCGATAGCATCTGTTGACAGTTGCGGACGCTTTGACAGAAGTTCACAAGAGAATACTGTCTGACTGAAGTCTGAAGATGAGTCGCAGTATATTCGGACACAAAATCTATATTATTGTATTTTTTGTCGTGTTTTTTTAAATTTATATTTTACATCATAACATATATTATAACAGGTGCAGGAGAATGCTCCTGCACCTGTTATAATCTTTGTACATGACCTAAAGTTGTAGTACTTTTATATATTCTATGCTAAAGTATAACTGGGGAAGAGAATGAACCTAAGTTCATTCTCTTCCCCAGTTATAGCATTAAGTCCACCGTTTGAACACTGTAAAATAACAGTGTTTTAATAAAGGCTCTAAATATATACGAATATTTTAGAATTAAATATAGATTTAAATTCAGTGGAAAATGAACTAAAAATGAAAATGAACTAGATATACACTAAAACTCAACAGTCGCAAAAGATACCAGGGAATGTTATTTGAAGTTTTTAATTTTGCCAAAAAAAACAATATTATTTTAAGATTCCATTTTATTTATTGATTAAAATCCACCTTTGGAAAGTAATATTTAGAATTAATTCACTCTAATTGTATCGAATCGAATATTTTTTTCCAATATGTTATGTATAATGTTATAAATAAAGTGTCGACACTGACGACCACTATTGTGACCACTGACATCACATATCTTAAGAACTGTCGCGGCAAATTTCGTGTCTTGTGTATCTCCGCCGCCCGCACCCCTTACAGTCCCCGCTCTCGTCTTTCCGCCCGCACCCCTGTACCCCGCAGGCGAAGTCTCAATGAAGCGGTTTACCTATAGCCTATTATTTCATCAAATAAAGTATAGATTCGAAGCTTCCGAATTTTTAAAATTTATATTGTGTGATATAATTATACGCTACTGTGACGCTTTTACTAACAGTTATAGGTAATTAATGTATATAGTTTAGTATGAAACAGATAAAAATTACCTATGTCATTGGCTATTTAACCCAAATTAACTAGTTAGTACGTACCTAACTAAACTTAAGTAAGTTTGTTTGTTGTTGTGGAAAATAAAATAAATTTTATTTATCTATACTTAATATTATAAGGCTGAAGAGTTTGTTTGTTTGTTTGTTTGAACGCGCTAATCTCCGAAACTACTGGTTCGAATTGAATAATTATTTTTGTGTTGGATAGTCCAGTTATCGAGGAAGGCTATAGGCTATATAACATCACGCTACGACCAATAGGAGCAAAGATATAGTGGTAAATGTGTAAAAAACGGGAGAAAGAAGCCACTATTCCACGCGGACGAAGTCGCAGGCAAAAGCTAGTTTGTAATATTTTGCGTGCTAGTGTCTGGTTAAATGTATGTGTTTTAAGCGAAATAAATTATTAAATTTTATGCCAAATAAATAATTTACTTTTGAATTAAGTCATTCTGACAAACGAGCGATTAAAGGACTTGACATAAGACACTGGACATGTTTGTACCATAAAATTAATATTCCTATCGGAATAGAAGAACAAGTAAAAGCTGTCAAACGAAACCGATTTTTAGATGACAATACAATTTTAGTAAGTTACATTAGTAACTTAAAATGAGATAACCTTTCGTCCAGGTGATTTATACTTATCTTCCTAGGTTAAATATATTAGTTTACCGCATGATAAACAGTTGACACAAAATATCGAACATGCAGCCTTAGTGTAAAACGAAAAATTATTTATTTGCACAAAATATTCGTAAACATGCATTAAATGTTATTTTGTCTTTACTTTTTACATAACGTTAACGTTTATAGAAAAGAATAAGCAAACTTCGTACTTTACATTTAAACCGGATTGGCAAATATAAATCGTAAATTGAGAGGCTTCGATTTGGACTAATTTACCTCTTAAATGAGAAGTTGTAAGGATTATTTTGCTGTAATGAACAATAATCAATCACCAATCAAGTCGCCATGTTTCAGAAGCACAATTTCTCCACAATTTCATTAAAAAAATTATAAATAATCACATGAAAGAAATTTTCAGCGAGGCTCTTTGGGGCTCCTAACTGTTTGACAGCCGTCATAAATGGTTCTGCTGCTTCATATCTCGCATCTCTTTTTATCGCACAGCTTTATCCTACTGACATCTCGCTTTTGTCGTTCTATTCCGAAAGGGATAAAAATTCTATGGTTTGTACACTTGTCCTTATAAAAACTAGACATTATGGGATTGGACGAAATAGGACACCAGACTCTTTGGCATATTGGACATTTTAGGAGACTAGACAATGTCTTGAATGCATCAATCTAACTTAATCAGTCAGGTATCAAACGAATGCCGGGAGTCGCATAATAATGGAATTTCTATTGTGTCTCGTTCACACATACTTGACGAGTTAAAGCATTTTTTATCCAAAAATTTTTAGATGACCCACTTGTGAAAAATATACTCCTCGTAAATGCAGTAATATATCCAACCTTAACAAAACATAGGAATCTATCCAGAAACGGGATCAAACGATAAGTTCAATTTCATTTGAGAGAACAACGAAGCCAATCTACAAATATAAGATAACATCAAGTTCGAGAGTTCATTAATGAGAAATGCGATCACTTTCCTACCCATTTTGTGGGAGAATTTTGCCTTTTCCTATTAAAAGCTGGACAAATTATGAAGACTTATTTAAATAACAAAATAAATGCTTACAACAAAACTCACACAATTTGACGGGTGTGTTGACACGTTTCTATGACAACAAAAAAAAACGAGGCGTTTCAAAAAATACTAAAAAAAAGTTCGACATTGAGCGATACATAAAGGTTTGTCTGCGCGTCCACGCTACAATTAGTAAGCGGTCGTAACGTGAGGCCCTGGGCTAAGAACTCACGGCGCGATATCCTACCGCGGCCGCGCGCGGGCGCGTGCACGCAGCCTCTGTAGAATACAGATTTGTTGTATGTAAAAAGTTAAAACAAAAGTCATGACGCGTTCGCCACAGGCGTACGCGTTTTGATTGCGGCTCCCAACGCCGCGGCGGGCGTGATCGAAAAACCGCGTCGTCGTTCGGTTTAGTTGCAATTATCTTGAACATCGTGGCTGCGGCGGCTGCGGGACGCAAAAATTGGCGGGCTCGTGAGTTTTGAAATAAAACCGCTCTCTTGCGCCCGCGGCGGGCGCGGGTGAGTTTTAGCGTTACAAAACAGAGGGTGTAACGAAAGGCCTTACGAAACCAAAGACAATCTCTATAATATAGAAATACCCCATTTTTCTTATAATACATACATCTAGATCTAAAACCTCCTAGTTAAAGCTGTGTTTTTCAAGTCTAATGTTATATGTGCGCTAGGTATTTAAATCTTTCTGCTCTATTAAGAGAATAGATTTAGTCTAAGTTAGAGTTGGAGACCTTCCCCGAACCCAAAAGCCGAATTTTTTTTTTTACTTATAGCCCCAGCAAACTTTGTTGCGCCCCTGGCCCCGCTAAAAAAGTAAGTATTCTTAAAGGAAATGTTTATAAAAATGCCAAGACCATGTACGGTTTCTATTTTTTAGGTTATTTAAATAATAAACTTTTAAAAACATGTCGAAACGTGCACAAAAATTATAATCTGACAATGTCAAATGTCATTTTGCTCAATCGGTCAATGTCAAATGACACTGCTTCTTTTTACTTCCCGCTTTCGATCTTTTTTAATCTGTTCTAACAGCTGATTGGCTGACAGGTATTTGACAGATTTATTAGACATCATGAAATATTGCTAGAGGGGCACTCCAGGCTTCTGTGCAGTAAAAAAACAGCTTTCCTTCCAGCTTTTTATTTGTCAAAAACAAATTTCATCTATTGGCACTGATTGGTGCGAGCTTGCGATAGAAGAAATTACAAGGATTAATTAATTAATTTTGATGTGGCAGTCAGAGTTTGGGGTGAAAGACGTGGACGGGATAGTCCTACAAATAATTACGTCTTTCCTCTGTGTGATTTATCTTCAAATTTAAACCATGGGCAAAGGTTTTCCAATCGCATTTAAATCGTGCGTCTCGCTCACACATACGTCATGAAATAATCATGAAGTAACAAATTTCGCCGGGTCCGCTAATAAAATATAGGGTCAGGACGTCTTCTATGAAAAATTAAATCAGACGATTTGGACGATACATAACTTGATAGATCAAAAGAAAAACACTTGTATTTCGACGTGTTGGTGTTGCTTTACCCAGACGTTCCGCTAATTCACGGTTTTTGCTATAAATTCATGTGCGATCTCTCGCAGATCTCTCTCAGAGACCGCGGCTGTACATTCGAGTAGTATTGGCTTGCGTTCACTCGCCAGGAGAGCTTTCAGGATGCGGAGGGCGGGGGGGCTGAACCGAGGGCGGCTGCGGAGGGCAGTATCTCGTGGGCGACGCGGGCTCAAATCACATTTAGTCTTACAGCCGGTCTGAAACGCACGCCGGATACGCCGCGGTACCTCAGGTCGCGTGCTCGGGTCGTTCGCGGGTCATTTCAACACACACAAAACGAATACTCGTACACCCAGTGATAATACCCTACCAACCTGTGTACACCATAACAATCGACGTAAAAATATTAACATACGCACACAAAGCATCAGTAATCCATTAAACTTTAATACATTAACGCGTTCGATCATTAAAATCAAGTCAAACTTGTTGGATGGCGAGTAGCTGTAATGGAATTAGGAGACGATATATTTTTCATATATGGACGCAACGGGTTAGTATTATTTGCAATGTAAATAAAATTATTCAAAATATAAAGTTATTCGAAAGTAGTTTTTTGCACTGTATCATGTTTCGCATCATGCAATTTCAATATCGTTACAATCGAGAAGTAGTTACACGTTGTTCTTTTAGTTGTCGTTTATTACCCATATATTGATATTGATCCGTTTGGGGCACTTGGGCATTTTTAAAAACTTTAAATTGTACATCAAGCATGGTATTAACATCCATGGTATTTTGAGACCTTGCATGCATGTTATACGATCTAATATCGTTTGTCGTTCGAGGTCAAGTAGAATAAGACACAATTCCACCGGCGCCGTGAAAATAAACTATTGTGCAGCGAGTAGCGAGTGTGGCGGAACACTTCTCGAGACCTCTCTCTCGTCAGCTCTTCTTTCCCTTCACTTCACTTCAATTAACTAAAAAGTCTGCATTACGTTTTGTTAGTAAATGCATCATTATAAACTGACTTGAAATAGGTGGAATATATGTCAGCGTCATTTAGTTATTGTAAACATTAGTCAAATATGACATTCAATTTAGTATATAAATAGAGGGTGTGAAAAAAGTACGAGTCAAATTCAAGGGGGTGATTAAGAGTTGAGTCGAGAATACAGGAAAAAGAAAATAGATCTTGTTATTTTTCTTAATTTTTAAATATTTTTCCTGCATTCTACTAACCTCGATTGACAACCCTTGAATTTGGCTCTTACTTTTTATGCCCTGTACTTTAACTGTTGCGGACGCAACAATCCTTTTTATTAAGATTTATGTTTTACAAGTACTTTTACGGGACAGAAAGGGGGATATTTGGGTGACAACTGGTTTATTGTGTTTGTTTGATACTGATTAATGACAGTAAAAAAGTACTTATAAACATTAAATCTTGATAAAAAGGATTGTTGCGTCCGCACCACGAATATTTATACAAACTTGAATGTCATATTTGACTGGTCATTGGTCATCTGGTGAAACGCTGATCGCTGACAAATGATGTAATTTCTGTTTACTGTACAAATATGTTAAGATTCTGTCTGGTTTTTATATTTTAGTGTCAAACTTCGACACATTCTGCATACGATATACTCGTAACCAAACCATGGCACTTGGCCCAGTGCGATGTGAATGTTCGCATAATACTTTCCAGTGGCAGAAGCTAAGAAGGTACTCGTTATAATAATTTGAGCTAATATGGTAATGACGGCGTTGCCATGACAACCCCGAACAACACAAGTAACAAATTAGTACACATACAGCATAAAAAAGATGTGTGATATAACATCTTTCAATTAATAAATTATCATTATTGATAACGTCAGATAAAATATAACAGATTAAGCTATGTATCCATTTTAATATTACATTTACTTACATAAATGAATGCTGACAAATAAGTGAAGTTTTTAGCCATATTGTATTTTGTTCAATGAATATTTCCTATCTGACTATTGAAAATTCAGGCCCAAAAAGAATGTATATGCCTGACTGTAATGAAGGCGCATATACTCGTAGCAGTAATGTATTAATATGCGCGTGACCTCTTTTTCACTGTTTTAACGGTTTGATAATGAAATATTCAACGAAGTTAACTCGAAATGGCATTTGCTCTGCAAAAGCTGACCGCATTCATTCGTACATATTGAGTCAAAAGGCTAGTGTACCTACATATAGGCAGGTCAGCAGATTTCCCTTTGTTCAGCCAACCTTCATTGTTTTTGCAAATTGTTGGTAAAAGCTGTGTGGTTTTCCAAAATCAATTTATTCAAAACTAGAGTTTATTAATTTAAACTAACAAGAAAAACTGTAATTTTAATAATAAAACGAAGTTATTTTCTTACATAGCGTCTTTTAAAATCATACGTGAAAGACAGATGAATTCTCTGTTTTAATCATAATTGTTTATTTATTTTGTTAAAATGTTTGAGGGGTATTTTTGCAGTTAATCGGTTTGATCTTTTAATTCTCGTAAAGGACTTACATAAAATAACAAAAACTATTCTTTCTTAAAAGTAATAGGACATTAACTCCGCAGGGATAGGATAAGATCAGACTAATATAGGCTCTCAGAAAGGTTGTATGTCTTCCAGACATTTTCAGTTTTAACTAATAGCTTGACTACCTCCCTTTTGTCTTGCCTGAAATGGTGTCTTATCCACTTAGGACGTGGAGGAATTAAAGTGGTATTCTGATGTTGTCTGCCAGATTAAAGCTTTTGGGGTCAAATGATTTCAGTAAGAGCGTTCCTTTTTCAGCTTCTAAGAAATATAAGGTGAATTTACCGATGATGAGGCTAGACTAGAGAATTGTGGAGGTTTTTATCCTCGCCAACTACCGCAACCTTTTCATATCCCTGGCCACCGCTAGGGATGTGGCAACAACCACGTGGTCTGCGTCTTCACTGGCTTGCTGTATGATGCCTTCTTTACACTCAAGCCTATCAGTAAGCAAACTAATCAGTGGTATTTTATTCCTATCGCTGGAAAGGAATCGTTCCTGAGTCATGGTGACTGTCATTAACTGACCTCGTTGTTTGTCTTAAGCTTCGGTGAAGATACGATCCTCTCGCTGAGCAAGTTGTCTGGGTAGCCACCCAGCTTGTTGCACTTTGTTTGTAGTATCATCATAAGACTCATCGTGATGTCGTCCCACCATCGATGACAAAAGCTGCTCCTTCTAGGTTTGCCTCATGAAGTGGTGTAAAGAAGTCATATAGCACTGTTTCAAAGTCTCCTCAATAAGGAAGATATTTAGATTTCTTAATTTTTTTTTCATAATAATGTAAAATACTTTGGTATCTTAACTCGTAATCGTAAAGTTATATTTCTCCAACAAAAAATATGTAGTGATAAAATAAAAATAGGCCAACACGAATAAATAAACTGCAGGAGTAATTTGAAAGTTCATATATCTAAGAACCTACCCGTTGCGTAGTAGAGTAGGGAAAACTATCTTGTACTCGTAAATTATGAACGCTTAATCCGGGAGTGGCCTGATTTACCCACAATGTTTCCCATGTGTCGGAGAACACAAAGTAATTAAATTTATGTCATGATGATATGAACGAAATGAATCTATTTCAATAAAAATATATGTATTTTTCGATTACATTATTCTTATTCGGAAAGATATTACAGTATGATGAATTCGCTATCCTAACTAATGAGAATAACGTGCGTATAAGAGTATATGAACGCCATTTTCTTGTATAAAATGGTTTCCAGTCTTGTTGCACAGCGCGCTTCAAAAACAAAACAAGCATGTGCACTAGCCAATAGAACCCTTGAACAACTTTCAGTAACACAAGAAAATTAAGTATCCGGAGTTAAAATTAAAAACCCAACTGCCGAATCTTTTTTCTTGACACCAACTGACGAAAAAGAAGTAGAAGACCTTATATTTGACCTCAAAATGGATATATCACCCGGAACAGGCAAATGCCCTCCGTCACTCATTATTAAAATCAGATCTTCTAAAGTAAAACCTTGAACTCATATTTTTAATCTCGAAGATATCTTTCATTTACTTCTTTATTTTCAAGTAACTACTTTACACTCTTCTCTTCGATATAAAGTAATATTTGAATATAATGTATTGAAATTCGCAATCTACAGAAGCCCGCGTGATCAAATAGCCCATACCATCTCATACGTGGTGGTGAGGCTTTGCCTAGGCTTGAGATGTTTACGGACAGACTAGTTTATACTTTCCTTATACGAACGTAAGAAGTAAGAGATGACAGAAGAGAGATAGAGGGATAGGAAAAGAACGTTTGAATTTAAATGAGAAATGTAGTAGTTGACATAATGATTGAAATATGAGGAGAGTGTGAGTCTATGGGAGTTGTTACGAGCGATTAGAAGTGCTGTAGGAGTAGCAGAGGTTGCTGTACCTAAATAAACAAGTACACCACTTTTGCGATCCCCCAGTTTACTCATTCACTTTTCCTTCAAAGTTTTGAAAGTATTCCCATGTTGCTTCTCAAAAATAAAATCAAAGTTAATGGGTGAGCTATCAACGCAAAATTCGCTATAAATACGGAAATATGAACTTAAACCTACAGCGAAATAACCCCAACAAATATTCATTTAACAGGTAGATTATTCCAAATCGAAGCCTCTTAACACGTTCCGGGACAGTGAACGCCTACAGGCGTGAAAACAATAAAACATCTATTGTGTCTGAAATAGTGTCCCGGAACGGAATATTTGGCTCAAGAAAAAGAAAATCGTTTTACACTAGGGCTGCATGTCCGATATTTTGTGTCGACTGTTTATCATAGAGTAAACTCATATGTTTAACCTAAGAAGACAGGTATAGATCACCTGGACGAAAGGTAATCTCATTTTAAGTTACTAGTTTTACTTACTAAAGTTAGTTCCTGCCATCTAAAATCGGTTTCGTTTCACAGCTTTTGCTTGTCCTTATCTTCCGATAGGAATATTAATTTTATGGTTTTGACAGAAGTGAATTGACGAGAGTTATACGAAAATTGCGATGTGAAGAGTGAAGAGTAGAAGAGTGGTGATGTATTATATAAGAATTTAAAACAGATACATTTAAAAATCTTTTGAATATTTTTTGTACCTTTTTACGTTTTCTCTCAATGAGGTACATGGCAATCATCTGGTCCTTTTTGTCAACCCCACCCAAACTATTTTCCCCAAATTATTTTCCATACAGCCCTTTTAAGTAACCAGTGTAATTGATCCATAAAATAATCACCTTGACGTAAAACGTCGATATCCCAAAAAGTTCACTAAGAATTGACTGAAAATTTAGGAACTGGCAACATCACTTCATTCGTCTTTGTTTCCATACTTATTTCCATTACTATTCGTTTTGTTCGGATTTGCCCCAGTGGGTATCAGGAAATAATATTATTTTTTAAGTTCTCGTAGTGTGCCAACCGATCCATATAAAGACCAATCCATAGTTCTAAATGTCGTTAACCTGCTGGTTACCTAAAAGAAAGGAAATTCGGAGGACTGTTCAAAACTTTACTGCCTTTCTTCTACCTACTTACTGAGAATAAAGTCAACAATCATCAAAAACTATAAAACAATTAAAAATATAACAAACTACAGCTCTAAAAAGATACACAACCACAACAACAAAATTCTGTGAACTACCAAGAATATAGAAAAAATATCCTCATAAAAAGTAATTAACAACATTTAGAAGCCTGAGTCAATAAATAGCAAGCTTTATATTATTATATTTGTATACAGGGTGTGACCTGTAATAGGGGCAAAAAAATAAAATATAAGCCCTTTAGGTAACCAGTAATCAATTCTAAATGGTTTTTATTTATAATATATAATGAAAAATAAATTTATTGATATTTACTAACAAAATAAATCGAACCAGCAATGTATTGCAAACAAATGTGTCCAGTCATAGAACTTGACATTTCTCATTTACTACAACGACTTAGCGATTTTGATATACATTGACTAGGGATTATAACTTTAGATTACTTTATCTCTGAGTTTTAACTCAGAGATCAAGTGCTTTAGCATTTTAGAGCAATATGACCAGGTCAGGGTAACTACGTATACTCTGTGGAATCATTGATTAAAATTTATGCTCCTATTACAGGCCAAACGCTATATATCACTTTTTTCGTAAATAATATTTGCGATCATAATTTTTTTCATAGAAATACTGAGAGGCTACAGTTAAAATCCTCATTTCTTTCAATTGATCTTGTAAGGAATCTTAAGGTTTTAGATTTATAAATAGCTCTTACAAGTAGCTAAACACGTGTACACGTCAAATTTTCCTTTCTTTGCCCCTGCTCCTCGTGTTGTAGATGACGACAACTGCTCACCCACTTCGGTGCCATCAGATTAGAGGCAGGTTGCTTCCCCGTTTGTAATAGTTTGTTAATTCTTTTTCGTACCTTATCATCCCGGTTTTGGTGTAACATTAATAGTTTACTGTCACTTTGTTCACGTTATTTTATATACGCTTGACTTAACTGTACCTTGGGCGACAAATATTCATGATAACACACAACGCACATGCTAAGTATTTTTTGAATTTTTGGTATTTTAAAATGAATAAATAATACAATGTATTGAGTGTTGGTCCACGACATGTGACGGGTAAAATAATTGAATAATTATTTTATCCATATATACTAGGTCGGTACTGACGTATGTACTGCAACCAATGTCCTCGTATTTTGGACGACATCCTACTTAGATCTTATAATGATGCGTGTTAATTAACATAATCTAAAGGAATTAGAATTTAAGACATTTTGTGCTGATAATGCGGAATATATTTAACTTTTAGTATGTACTTATTCATTGTAAACTGGGTGATGTAGCTTGTATTCTCTCGGAATTATATAAATAAAGTTGTAATCATGAGACTCCATTAATTAAAATGCATGAAACTCAGATCTGTAACAAAACTAAAATAGTTGAGGATGCAAAACATGGCTTGGTACTTGTCACTAATGAGAAATAGGGCTGAGAGGCGACGAACTCTTCTGTAAAAGAGTTGGACAACAACACAGGAAATGAAAACAGATGTTTTTATGAAAATGGTTGTAATGATTTAGGCATATTCTTCATAAAAATCTACCCTCCATCCAACCAGATTGACGTGTGATAGTGATAATATATTTTATTTACGGATACTACTTTACTTCTCCGACACCAGTCGATTTAGCACTGTACTCATAAACTTTATCGTTTGCTATTAACCTAAGGAGCTTTTATGTTTACTTTAGCCATTTGTATCATAGCAACGGACAATCAAAAATTTTCGTAAAATCCACATTGCTTAGAAGCTGGGTATCCCCAAAAGTCAAAGTGCCGGCTAGCAAAATTATCTTTTGATAGAGTCACAGTTTGATAGTTATATATGTCTTAAGGATTTTATTGAAAAAGCATAACTCTACTTTCGCCTTTATTTTTTTGACTGGCACATATTTTGGGCTTCTAAGCCTCTCTCTCTCTCTCTTTTCTCTTAACTTGTAGTCCAAGTAAATTATAATAACAAATATTGTCACTTGCGTAGAATTAAGAGTTGTTCAATCAAAGGATATAAATAAATGTGTAGTGTACATGAAATCACAATCACGTGAACTAAGAATATGATACATGCATAACACAAAATACCTTTTATTTAATGTTTCGTACACATTTTTTATGGCGCAAAATCTGGTGTTGTTCCTATAAAGTTAAAAACGAATAACATGTGCAAATGAGTGTAAAAAAATATCCTGGTGAAAAGATTTTATCAGACATAACATTTTTATTATAATAAGAAATAAAGGACACAGTGAATCTAAGCGGAATATAATGTCGATGTTCTTCTTCCGATTTCACAATCTGCAACGTGCCGAAGAGAAGCGAAAGAAGTGCCAGAGAAACGTGAAGAGCAGACGGAATATGAGTTCGGACACGTTAACAGCGCCGTCCCGACTGCTCGAGCGACCGCTCAGCGCGCCGGTCGACAGCCTGGACGAAATCGCTCTGCAAATACCCAGGTTCATTACAATTGTTATTACTCCGCTTTAGCTTTTGCCGAGCAGTTAACCCTTCTCTGTTATTTCCACTGCTCTCAATTCGTTGAAGTAATTAACGCTACTTATCAATGCTAATTCACAATTATTTCTTCCTGCGGGTAATTTAAGTTATGCTGAATTTTTGGAACGCAAACATAGAACATCATTATAAGTGTGGATAAATTAATGTTTTTCCCCAAATTAATAACAGTAAAATATACAACAATTCAAATGGAACTGGACAGAAAAAAACTCAGTAGTTATCTTCAATCAATGTATCCTCACATAAGCACTTTTGGTTGCATGATACAAGTGAAATGTTTCTTTCAATTACTTTTGGTTCCAAAGTGTATAATTTGTGTAGCACTACTAACATAGCGGCCTCATTGGCTATTTTTAAAACCCTTTCATTTTTTTGGTACCATAATTAAAAATTTCTACGATATTGTCTCAATAAATATTGTGCACGCAAAATTATACAATAATAAATTGTTATTGATTATATTGTAATTATTTTTTGAAAAATAATGGCTGGTTACAGATTGCCAATTAATCCTCTAACGCTACCATAAGTTTTTGTGTTCATGACTTAAATTATTTTTGGCACAATTTGGCTTTTAGTTTGCAGGTTTCCTTCATCTGAGAAGTTTGTTTATTGTTACGGTACTATTGATTCAACCGAATAGCTAGCTATTAGGAACTGACTTTACTTACTTAATATTTTTGATTAAAATTATGTAACAAAATATAACATTCATTAAAGGCAATAATTTTATCCCCTGCGACGCGATGCCCTAAATTTTTTCATAACTTTAATCGTGAAAGCAATCACATTTTCTAAGTTTAAATCTCAATAATTCTATTAATTTGATATTCGAGTAAATATCAAAGGAAAATTATATTGTATAAATAAGTTATTGTTTTTTTCTCCTTACACCGAATACCGTGAGTAGGACAATATAAATAATACAAAATCTATTTAGTTAGCGAGTCCCGTTGCCATCGTGCTGTTCGCCGAAAATAGCTCGAACGAATTTACCCGTGATCTGGAAATCTTATTAAGGCAGTTCTGTGAAAATCAATAGCTAGAACTCGGCCAAAACAACCAATGCCTTTCAAAATGGGTATCATATTGTTGATATCAAGTCAAAACCCAGAATTTTAGAAACAATATTTTAATTTAATATTATTTACACAAATGCAGAATACAGAAATATTATGATTTAGGTAGATAAAAGCATGACGTACTTCTTTTCTTCGCAAAAAGGATTTTCCAACAAGAAAGGTAATCTTATTTTCATACTTGTGCCAGCGAACTAATTCAACAAAATTATACTGTTGCCATTTTCTAAAGACGACTCATCATTTCCTTGCCCTGTTCCCAGTTTACTTCGGGTCGGCGCAGTATGTTTTGTCTTGTATTTTTTTATTTGTATGTTGTCTTTTTCCTACCATCCTGACTCACACCACTTCCACTCCTTTAACAATCATATCTTGTTGCACACAATTCTTCCATGTTTTCTTTGGTCGGCCTCTTTCTTTCATCATCAACTCTTTCAGACATCAACATTCATACTCATCACTCTTTTTGATATAATATGCTCCTCCTCCCATATCTTACATACACACACATATTCCTATGTCACATCACATATCCATACCAATATAGAAGATGTCTCATCATCTTTTCGGTCACGGGGGCCACTTTCATTCCACTCATACACTCACACATTATCATCTCCGCTACATGCAATCGTTTCTCATTCATCTTCTCAACAACCCAGCACTCTGGTGAATACAAAAAGGCAAGACGTATGATGGTCTTGCAAACTTCAGTTTCAACTCTTCCATTTCTCGGACTAGCTTTCAATATTGCCCCGGCGCGGATAGGAGCAAAAACCAATTCGCATAGAAGCCGGGTGAGAAACGCCCTAACCCTGTCGCGTATTTCATTTATACTTTGTATACTGCAATGAGGTTTTGCTTTGGTCTGCCTGACACTAACCATCCATGAAAATGATATTGTTGGTGGTTTTGCGCACCACAGAGGTGCGGGTGCATGGCGCATGCTGGTAGGTATGCACCGGTCTGATTACCATTGGTCGGTTTTTACGACACCCAAGTATCGAGCCAGGGTTGTTATACGTTCTTCTTTTTCTCCCTGACTAGCTAGGTAAAAAGATAGAGTGCAATACGAAACTTTAACAACTTTATTGTTAATAAGGTATTTGATACATATTATGACTTCTGTACTGTACTGTATGTACTAAAATCTACCTTGGATTTTAGTTTAGTAAGTTTCTTTAACCTCAAATGTTGCAGAAGCTGTTAAATTTTAATTTGACTATAATGGTTTTAAAAAAAAGAAATTAAATGCATTGATTCGTTGATTAAATCAGGCCTCAAAAATGGTTTTAAAATTCTCATTAATTTTAAATTTTGGATTAACATAACGGGAGTTAGTGACATCTGTCATATTTTTTTAAACTTAATTTGGGGATAGTTAACCAATGTTCCTAATGCAGGAGTAGGGTAGGGAAAATCTATTTCTATGCGTTACGATAATTCCATCTCCTAATCTGAAATGATCTCAAAGTGAAATCTTTGGCACGATCCAAGCAGTGAGACAAATCTTACTAAGTGTAACCATAGACTTGAACTAACACCTGCTCAGAATTCTTATATTAACTTGCCCAAAGTGCACCTTTGGTGTTCCAAAATGAAATGAACATTCTGAAAAAAAATACATGATGTAGATCTTAACAAATACTTTCAACGGAAATTGGTTTGAACAAGATCGAACCACAAGTGTACAAAAGGTGGACTTAATGCTAAAAGCATTCTCTCCCAGTCATACCTTTAGGTCATGCAGAGAGATTGTTATGGGTGCAGGAGAGTGTTGTAAATAGATATTAAAATTGCAAGAAAATACTAGTGTAGAATAATAATATTATATACATACCATAATATACATATAGGTTTATTTTAATGCTTGACTTGTATTTAAAATAGGGTGTATATTTTACTTTTAAAATGTATCTACTTATACAGGTTTTCCCAAAAAATATTGTTAAGCTGAATGACAGCTTGCATATTATTTCATACATTTTAATTACTCGTTACATTAAATACAATAGTTTCTTACATTTATGGACGAAATTGCACAGTCCGTTGTATTAGGTAATTGAAAATCACCTTTTGCAGGTTCATTCACAATTTGAAAATGAGTGTTTGTGAATGGTGTCTGAAAATATGAAAAAAGACGGCATTATAAACTAATAATTTTGTCAACTATCTTAGTACCTATATGTATTATGTCTATCTTTTACAAGCCCAGACATACATTAAATTTCTGAGCTTGTTCACAAAACTGAATCAGCATTTAGCTGCTTAAAACCCAATTGATTTAACTATAAAACATTACGTGCATGGCTTACATTTTGATAAGTGATTGCACTGTCAGCAGAAATTTCATCATCACCAACTTTTGGTGGTTTTATAATAAATAGGTTGTTGATTTGGGTGCTGCTTGTGGATGGTGCCTGTAATAAAATATATTGACATGATAAAATAAAATGATTACCTGTTTTATTCCTCCCAAAACCAGGGAACGTTCAATGTTAATTTCTAACATTACAACAGCAGTTTGTATTCCATGTATTCTTAACTTCATTCTTAGGGCTAAGAATATAGTATGCATGCATGACTTGCATTTATTGTGTCACTGTCTATGTAATTATCATCATCAATAAAGTCCACAGGAAAAATTCCCATAATTTTTTGATCATCAGGTGATGGTGATAAAGGTTTTTTACCACCACCTGTTCATTTAACAGCTCTTTTGTATGCAGCTACATTTTTTTGGCCAACATCTTGACCTGTTGCCATTGTCCTTTCAATTGGGCCACAGTTTTCCGGGACCCTGTGATTTCAATAAATCTAAAACAATAGGTTAATTAAAACACCAGATTACATTCTTAAATCATACATGCCTCGTCATGACTGACTCATTGGAATCCAGGCGGCCGCTTTCAAAAAATAATGTTGACAAACAAGTTCGCACCCCGGTACTTTTTAGGCAACACTATTTTATACAAATTTCGGAAAAATATGACGAAAGCTATTGCAGAATATTCACGGATGGTTCAAAAGATAAGAGAGGGAACGGTGCAGCCTTTTGTGATGTAGAAAGTAAGCATGTTGGATTATTTAAAGTAACTACAAACGTTTCAATAATGTCGATAGAGCTGGTTGCGATTTGCAAGGCACTTGAATACGCTAAGATCACAAATCGTAAAAAAATTGTTATCTAGAGGTACACAGATAGTAAGAGTGCGCTGCAGCATATTGCTTGGTGCGCCTCTGGCGAAAGAGGTGTACCGATAGCATATGACATACTGCAGCTAATTCACGAAAGCATTGTAAATCGCAATTCGTTATGCTTGCAATGGGTTCCCACACACGTAGGTTTAAAAGGTAACGAGGAGGCTGATCGACTAGCCAAAAGAGCTATACTGGATGGTTTTGAATTTGCAATCGATCCTTACCACTCTGAGCTTCTATATATTTTCAAAAATCAACATCACAGTATGTGGAAGGAACATTTTAATGAAATATCCTTGGTCAAAGGCATCTGGTTTCAGACCATGATAAGTGAGCCTCCTCGCGTACCGTGGTTTACAAATGTAGACTTAAGTAGGAAAATAATTGTACTCCTGTTCAGACTTCGCTCTGGACACGTTCCGACCAACAAGTTTGCACATCTAATGAAAAAGTCTGAATCGCCAAATTGTTCTGTTTGTAATACGGTAGAAGATGTACAACACTTGCTTTTAGAATGTGTTAAAAATCAAAGAGAGCGCCAATCCTTGATGAATCAACTAAATATCTCAACATCAGATGTTGGGATTTTTCAAACTATTTTAGCGCAACCTGCATCAGACGCTGCGAGACTTGTATGTAATATGGTTTTGGTGACTCATCAATGATAAATACTTGTTTAAGAAATTAGAAAATATAATAATTAATAACATATTCTTAGGTTATGATGGGACTGACGTACTTTTATGTAAAAGTCCCTTAAATAAATAAAAGAAAAAAAAAACTATTTTATACATACTTTTGAAAATCAAATTCCATTTAGTAACTTTATGGCGGTTTGTGTTGGTATCCGTGTTTCTGTTTTCTATCACCTCTTTAGAACTTTCTATCAACTGTATAAGGATATCCTGAAATAAAATAAACAATTACAATGTTATCACGTTTCCAAACCCCACATACGGCGACTATGTAGTAGTTATTATTATCCATCTGATTTACCTTTTCGTCTTTCTTCCAATTGTCCGAGCGATCTTTCTTTTTTTGATTCATGTTGAAAACAAATCAGTCAATACGCAACAAAATACGACTTTTTACAGATGAATTGAAAACGCGCTCTTTCTTTACAAACTCCTGTCTGTGTCTGTCAAAAGTCAAAACAAATAAGATTTGGGTTTTGTTACTATTCAGCCATCATTTCAAAAAGCTTTTGTTCATTTACCCTGAAGTGTGTTGAATGCAACCTGCGTACTAGGATATGTAATGAATGAACTGAGTGAATGAATGAATGTTCGTATCTAAAACTGGTGTTTAGCTAAACACTGCCTCAATACCTATTTGTGGTACAAAATGTTAAACACTGTTCTAAACCCTTTTTAAATTTAAAACAGTTTTTAACTAAACATGACTTAAAACCAGTTTTAACAGATGATTTGTAGTAAGACTATTTGTGTCTAGCTTAAACAAGAACTAGGGAAAAATTACAGCTTGCTTTGCTAAAGTAGCGTTGAACGTAGTGGAACAGTTTATTACCGTATTAATTCCAGGTGTTGGAACTCCCAACTAAGTAGGTTGACCTAAAATCGGTCGGGTTCACTTAACTTGCGATTAAATTAAACGAGCACAAGAAATGCAATGCTGACGTCCAGGCGTTCTTTCAGTAATTACTGCAATGAGCAGTTTTTATATTTAAGTAACGTTAAACGCAGCCTTAGCTTCGGTTTGTTTGTTTATTTATAACCTGTTCATGTACTTGAAGGATTTCACCTGAGTATATTCAATTGTTTATTTGTAAGACCTTTTTTCCTCAGATTTGTAAATCAGATGATGCAGATCATATCATAGACAGTCTGTAGTATCTTGCACCAAATTTTGCGTCGAGTCCAGTGTATCGAGTTTATAGGAGTTTACCTCCGATTATGAGGGAGGTCTGTCAACCATTTTAGTACCTATTACCACTGTGCTATAACTGTTAATGACATGCCTCGTTTAAATACTGTTTATTAAAACTTACACAGCTATAGTAAAATGCGAGATTTAATGTGTCTTGATTTATGGCGTGCATATACAGGATGTGGCTTGTAATAGGAGCAAAATTTTTAAATAAAGGCTGTCTAAGTAACCAGTAATCATTTCTAAACAATTTTAATTTATTATAATGAAAAATACATTTATTACTAATTTCTAAAAAAATAAATCGAACTAGCAATATATTGCACAGAAATGTTTCCAGTCATATTTGACATTGTCATTTACTGCAACGAGGTAGTGATTTTGATATACATTGATTAGGGATTATAACTTTGGATTACTATATAATTATATGAGTTAAAGTATTTTAGAGCACCATGATCAGGCCAAGGGAACTAAATTATACTCTGCAGAATTATTGATAAAATTTTTTGCTCCTATTAAGGGCCACACACTGATAAATATGCGCCAGGCAACACACTAACCGTCTGGTTTTGAAGTAAGGAATTTTCTTCCTTGTGTTACGAAGTATCAGACAACGATTATGACGGGGTGTCGCCCATAGATACTTAAATACATATAACATCCATGACTTAGGTACAAATGCTAGTGCTTATCACACAAACATTTTCCCTTGTAGGATTCGAACCCCCATTGCACCAAACAAGTTGTCAAAATGAAATGACTATCGTAATAGAAAAAGCAAATCTAGTAAAAAAAAGTCAATAGGGAAAATAATTTATGCATGTCAAAGTAAAGTCCTCAAGTTTTGCTATTTTACAACTTTAAACCAAATTTTCCTACTGCTTATTCCAAACTAAGCTGTTTCAGTTGTGTATTTTTTTGATTCGAGTAAAATACCCAATCATCATCAACACTTGTAAAAAAAATACATGATTTCCTCTCGCGTCCAGTGACTCAATACAATAGTATCTATCTATACCGTCGACAGTCGAACCACAATGGCGGAACGTCTTCAGCACGTTACGTTCATCAAGATAGGCCGCCCAATCTTACGTCATCTAACTTTTTCGGCCTCATAGCTACGTGGTATATCGATCGAAAAAACTTACTAACATTGAAGATACTGCCTTCAGCTCTTATACATCGTTGTGAAAATGTTAATACTCACATGTAACATACCTTTACTGTATTCATTAATTACGCATGGCATTTTGGGCGATTTCTGGATTACATCAACCTTGCTCTGATTTAGCCTCTCTAAGCCGTTGGCGCTTGCGCACAGAAGCCCAGTAGCTCGTCTTGTGTCAATCCGTAAATAATTTGGCACACTGGTTGCGGTCTGTGGTCCGGTCCATACAAAGTTGCCCGCATCCGGTAATTCTTCTACCAAATCTACGAGTTTTTCGAAAATCTATTATTTAAAGAAAAAAACCAGCATCATTCTATAAAAAAAACACCAACCCGTGCTTTATAGGTTTTCCTCTTTCTGATGCCCAGGTATTCCTGCCCTCCCAGTTTTCGAATTAGTCTAAATAATGAGAAAACTCCATTTTAGTATAAACTTTACGAAAAACGTCTGCAATCACAAACTTGCATTTCAATACTAGTGACAAGACAAAAAATAGTTGAACAAGGGTGTCCGAATTAATAGTATTGTGTAAAAATCAAGCCTATACAATCATCCTTGGACAATGCTAAAGTCAAAAAGATTTTATTAGTAGGCAAACACTTACAACACTTGTTTTACAGGCGTATACATACAACCGTGTGTATCTTTATTCTTCAGAATGATACTGTATTTTCAAAATCGTGTTAAGTTTTTACAAGATTTACTATTTTGTCACAGAATATTATGTTTAATAATAATATTATGTGTAATATATTGTTTGTTTTTTGTTTGATTCCACCAGCCTCCTTTCACCAGCGGAACACTAGACGCGGGCGCAGTTTCCACCCTTACGTCGTAGACATTCCAGCAATGCGCACTGATAGGTTTCGATCTACATTTCTCATGCGCACTGCTAGGGAGTGGAATTGGCTGCCGACTGAAGTGTTTCCTAGACATTATAATTTGGGCGAATTCAAGAAAAGAGTGAATAGGCTATTACTAGTCAGGCATGATCCATCCTAGGCCACATCATCACTTACCATCAGGTGAGATTGGGGCCAAATGTCTGCCTAGACACTATAAAACAAAGGTTTTGGTCGTGAGTTAAAATGGTCATTATTACTAATGTAGTACATACATACTGTCAGTACAAAAAAGACGATGTCGAGTGGTGCCTACTGAGCCACCCTAATTTAAAAGCTCATTCGTATGTTGTTACCGTTTTGGTCTTTGAACAAATACGCTCCTAATGTTTAAGATTTGTTGAAGTTAGAGGGTCAAAGAAAGCCGATTTTGGTGTAAATAAAACGGAATAATGTTTCAATTGTATTTCTAAAAAATGAATAGTCATAAAGATGAAATAAGAAACCAAAAATTGCGCACGGGCGGGACTCGAACCAGCACCTTTCTGGCTTACCAGGCCAACTGCTCTTCCAATTGAGCTACCGTGCTGTCGGTCCCACCGCGCGAAATTCTTGGTCTCTTAGGATACGTCATTGCGTGACATAAACAGACGGGTAGATGGCGCTCGTTTTAGGGTTACCGACTACCGACGGAACTTAAAACTGGAGTCAATGAATTATGAACTCTTGTAAAGGGTACTTACTAAGTCTGAAAATGATGTGGAATTATTTTCTTGACCTTTAAACGATAAATAACAATAATTAAAATTTAAAAATTATACATCATGCAATTATTAATGAGGCTTATGAATTGTATAATTTAGCAAATATTGTGGTATGATAAAAGTAACATTGTTATTTTCACAAAACCACAATTTTATTATTTTCATCATTTTGTGTAATTGCGGTCACTGGTTGGTTCCGAGTCCGAGGTCTTCACTACAATAATATTATACTCGAAACGTAACTAGTGTTGTTTTCAAATTTACTGGAAAAGAAAATCGATAATCTAAATATAATGAAGGTTTTATATAATGATTTTTTGTTCTTGGCAACTATAAAATATAGGTCTTGGTTATGATACCTTGTTGGTTTACTCGATGTCATTTGCAATAAATTAACTCCTTCCATTACTCCATAATCCTCATCAAATCAAGTTTGCTCTTATGCTACGCCTTAGGCATAGTTAGGTACTTATAAAGTACCTAATGAATGTCATTTAGAATTTTCACACTTGCATGATTGATTTAATTGATACGTAGCACAACACGGTCTCAAGTCCAGCCCGTGAGGTAGAGGAATAAGAACATTATTTCTGAACAATCAATGAAAAATTTCGTGCGTTAAAACTTTATAAAGCAATTTTTTTTTAAAGATTTGTAGCAACCTCTTGCCACAACCTTTTTTGAGGAATTTTCATATTTTAACTTTATCTGGCACCTTTAAACTTTCACTACTCATTTACTTCTTCCCTCGAAATATAGATGTGAACATCTATGTATATTTTGCCTTTTATGATAAATATTCGTTTCTTTGCAATAGTAGATTGTTATACAAGGGGAGAAAGCGACCCATTTCACTCGAGATGTTTCTGGCGCTCGAACGGAGTGAGAGCGCCAATAATTCGAGAGTGAAATGGTGCTTTCACCCGAGTTAAACATACTATTTTTCATTTCGACTGTGAGGAAAAACATTAAATTTACAATAGTGGTTGTAGATGTCATGGTCGGGTTTCGGGTATTATGTAGTACAACGAGAAAGGAAAACTCAAGTTTTGCACAAAAAGACAGTTAATTTACAGTTCTCCAAACATCTAACATGATTAGAAAGAATAACGACACAAATACATGAAAACAGTACGAAAATGCAGACGATACGAAATAATCAAAATCCTTGTAATAAATATCGATCGAATTTTCCCCACAGATAATAATTGTCAAAATTTTAAAAAGTTAGGCATAGAGTTCAAAAAGAAAAATGACACTGACAATGTAAAAAAAAGTGTCATCTTGGTATTATGGCGGGAAGCCGAATATTTTAATCACAGATTAGTCAATGTATATTTTAATTATAGATTGAATCAATTGAATATTGTTTATATCAACGATCATAATAAACATGTTTTCCAATGATAGCTAAGCAAAAAATGTTTATTATTTTTATAATATGATGTGACTCAATTATCTTTGATCCAAGCTTAGACTGCATGCCTTGACTCTATACCATGCCAATTAAAACTAAATTACTTTCCACCCTAGGGATGGATAAGCTATTTTCCACCCGGCTATCTACACAGGAAGTGCTATTTTCCAAACAGGAGAGATGAAAAAAATATTTCTATGCATCGTTATCTCCACGTTTCTTTTAAAATCAACTACGCATCCATCGATCAGATCATGTGGTGGGGCTAAAAGTAGCTTTCCACACATTAAATATCTAGTCCTTGCAAAAAAGGTGTGACATATGTATTATAAAATCGTTTTCACTTACATCAAACGCTGATTTGTCTGGAAGACGGTGAAAACAGACGAGCGTTCGAAAGTGGCGGGCGCTTCCGATGCGGACCTGAGGCCTTACTCTGGACACAAAACCCGATCCAATAGTTATAGCCATTCTTGTCACTCATACCAGGCCGTGCATGCGTGTGACAGGGATGGCTATATTCATTGGATCGGGTTTTGTGTCCAGAGTAAGGGGGCTGCGTAGCCGCGCGGCTTATGGTTTTATGTTAATGTTGCCAGACTTCTTATAAGAATCCTTGTCTTTTCTAAAATATCTCCGTGTTTTCTGCCATTGGACGTGGCACCCCGGTTTTTTACTTTTTTAAAGAATTTTTCGTGAAATGGAACGTAAAGTGGCCCCTGTTGAAAGGTGATGAAATCAATTCCTGAGATCCACAATTCATGCAGAACTTCGTTATTGAGTTATATGATACTTATTAAGATTTTTATTTAATGTTTTCTCAAGCACTTTTATACAAATTACTTAGTAATTTTGCCACGAAACATAACGAACAAGAAGCTCTAAAATAAGCAGATTGTCAGCGTAGAAGTTTCATGTACTAGCATAAATAAATTATGTTCACGCGCGCTCCATGCGTACATACATTATTTGTCAAAAAAGAAATCGAAGACGTCATTGTCTAAGGAAGAGTGACAGAAGGTAAAAATTTTGCTAGCATAATCCAAACCGTAGGTACACAAAATGTGTACGATACCGCCAATATTTATTGTATTGCAGGTTCAGAGATCGCTCATTGCAGAGCGTGTGCTATTGATTTATTTATTGGAAAGGTGGGAAATCAGAATTGATACGGTATAACGGAAAATAAAGAACCAAAACAACAAATTAAAATTACGATGACAGGTAGTTTAGAACATTGTCAAATTTAAAGAATTTGAAATAAGGATTCATAGTTGAAAATAATCTCCCACTAAGTTTGATGGACAAACTTCCTCTACTCATAAAAACTGTTTGTTCAGATTCTTATATTGCAAAAAAAAAATAACTGTGGAAGAACTAAAACTCCTAAATTTGTTACTGAAGTATTTAGGTATTTCTATACCTGTCGACGAAAGAACAGAAAGAGTAGAAACAATTATCAGGTTCGTAAAATATATATACAACTCGTTTTTTTTCATTTATCGAGGATTTTTTTCATTTAATCGAAATTCAAGATAGCACTGCCGAAACAATGAAATCATTACAAAAAAAGATAGTTGTACTTACGAGGGGCACTCAATAATTACTTAGCCTCGCCGCCCGATGGCGCTGTTGTTACAAAAAAAATTTACTATAGTGCAGTAAATACTTTTTGAAGTCTACTATGTAGTTTTCAGTCTTTTCCCTTCATTTGTTTTGTTTTAACAGCCTTGGGAAGCGAGCGTGTCGGTCGGTTTTACAAAAATGGAAAAAGAACAATATCGTTCAGTGATTAGATTCTTGTTTTTGGAAGGGAAAACGCGCAACGAAATCAAAGAGCGCTTGGATGCTGTGTACGGTGACTCTTCTTCTTCGATGGCGACCATCAAAAATTGGTTCAACGAGTTTGCTCGTGGCCGCACGTCGGTTTTTAATGAGCCACGCCCAGGTGCACCGAAAACGGCTACTACGGAGGAAAACGTAAAAAAAAACCACGATTTCGTGTTGACAGACCGGCGATTGAAGATTCGCGAGATAGCTGAGACTGTAGGCATCGCAAAAGGGACCGTGCATCATATTTTGCACGAAAAACTGGGTATGAAAAAGTTATCGGCGCGATGGGTGTAGCGTTTGCTCACACCAGACAACAAGCGCAACCGTGAGACCACATCGGCGACATGTTTGGCGCTGTTTCAACGCAATCCAGCGGAGTTTTTGCGTCGTTTTGTGACCGTTGACGAAACATGAGTTCACTGGTACACATCAGAGACCAAGGAACAGTCGAAACAGTGGACTTTACCCGGCGAACGTGCTCCAAAGAAGGCGAAGACTGTTCAATCGGCCGGAAAGGTGTTTTTTGGGACTCACAAGGTGTGATCTTCATCGATTACCTCGAGAAGGGTAAAACAATCACGGGGCTCTACTATTTCGACTTATTGGACCGATTCGACGCTGAATTGAAAAAAAAGGCCCCATTTGGCAAAGAAAAAAGTGCTGTTTCACCACGACAACGCGCCGGCTCACACCTCCGCCGTCGTCATGGCCAAATTGGTCGAATTGCGCTATGAATGGCTGCCCCATCCACCTTATTCTCCAGATTTGGCTCCCTGTGACTTCTTCTTGTTCCCAAACCTGAAAAAGTCACTCGCTGGCAAAAGATTTGGGTCGAATGATAAGGTCATCGCTGCCACAGGGGCCTATTTTGAAGACCTCGGGAAATCGTATTTTTTGGACGGGTTAAAAATGTTAGAGTATCGCTGGACCTAGTGTGTTGAATCGAAAGGAGACTATGTTGAAAATTAATCTCTACTTTCTCTAAATTTTCTTTTTTCTTTTGTAGGCTAAGTATTTATTGAATGGCCCTCGTAATTTTCCTTATATAAGGTGTTTTTCTATAAACGGGTGAAACTTTAACAGAACTTCAAATTACTTCAGAGAAACCGTCAGTTTTTTTCTTAAAAACGGGCTAGTTTTATTTTTTATTTTTCCTAACAAAAAAAAATAAAAATATGTATTTTTAAAAGCATCCTGTGTCTAGTCTGAAACATCCCAACGTCGTCACCTCTCTCTCTTTTCCCTCATTTCCTCAGGTGATGATGATTTGGCTTTGGAGTGGGTAGATTTTTTTATAGCTCCAAAATTTAAAGCAGATTTACCAAACGACATTAATTTATCTTGTGGTATCAACGCTTGTTTAAAGTTACCAAGGGAACTTGAAGATGTTTAAAGGTTTGTTACCGGCCAAATACGATTTCAGGATAATTAGTTTTGCCTAGGCGAAACCAGTCCTAAAATCTGTCATGGCCGGAAACATAAAATATTATTATCTACACAGCAGTCATAAACGTTTTGGTAATTATAAAGAATTCCAACAATTTGTAGACCTGAAATCCTACTGATAACTGCAACTATCCCGAATAAGATAGCTATCTTTAGAAACTGCTGTCAAAGATCCTGAAATTTATCGATCCTAAAGTGGTACTAGGTCGAAATAAAACGTAGATTATAGTTTATTTTTGTTTTTATAGTGTTTTGTCACCACACAAACTTAATAATATTGCACTTGTAAAAAGACAACTGTGAACCTGTGACAGACGTAGAATTGAACCCCGTGTCTTACGCAATCCGGGCGTATGCCTATTGCAATTTATAAAACGTAGATTGCTGATATTTTGGGACAATTTACTAATATTGTACCTTAGAATAATTTTTAAAAAGTACACACTAAAGGTAGATAGAAAAAAAATTACCACACACACTACCACCCGCGCAACCGTAGTCAGGGGATGCCCACAAAGTGGCATCCTATCTCCGCTCCTATGGAACATAGTAGTAGATAGCCTCCTGAGTAAACTAAATGAAAGAGGATATACTACTATTGGATATGCGGATGACTTAGCCATACTGATAAACGGAAACGCGGAAAACCTCGTATGTGGCATAATGCGTGCCGCTTTTCAGATAGTATAAAAATGGTGTGACGAGCACCAGCTGTCAGTAAACCCGAAAAAGACAGAACTTATCCTTTTCACCAACAAAAGGACCAGAAACACAGCTACCAAAACTGTTTAACTCCGAATTAGCTCTCTCATCACAAGTGAAATATCTGGGCATCACTTTAGACAGTAAAATAACTATGTAGATAGAAACGAATCAGTTGATTTTGGAAAATCGTCGTAGGCATGATGGACTGCAAAGATGGAACAAAAATGATTCCAAATTTAACTGATTTTGTTTTTAATTTACTATGTTTGTCTTATTCTAGTGTAGATCGTAGAGCGATCGCAAATGAAATTGTCGAAAACGATATTACGAAACAAGCTGTCCCCGACGTGCTTAGGATAACTCAATGGCACTTACTCGTACATAGATCTCCTGATTTTCTTTCCGAAAGCCTCCTAATTTTAAAAAATTAGTCCTGCCATCACTGTATCGAACTCATTTCGAGTGATGTGTCATAGTCGCATGCGGCTCGCTCTATACACTCCCATATTTCCATTATAACCACCGTCTCAGCACAGAATATATAATGTCTCAGTGGGGCTACATACGGTGAGCCGAAACCGTAGGCCGCATTTTTTGCTACCTTGTGGAAGCGAAGAAGCGCACGACGGCCGGCGGGCCGGCGGGCCGGCGGGTGCGTCCTATGCGGCAGCCGCGGCGCCGGTGTCCAGCGGCAGTCACTCGCAGTCGCGACACGCGGTACCCGTCCGCCGCGCACGCGGTTAACACAACACCACATACACACACTAACAAAGCAAATTATTCGCAAACACCCCAACAACAACCATGAAACACTAATCCATCCAATGAACTTTACTACAGAAGACCGCCACTAATCTACGGGTAAATGTATTAGACACCTGTTACTATACTGTATTTACTAACAAAATGTGCTTCGGTGTATAACTCACTTAGCTACAGCTACAGTTAATGGTCGGTATTAAACAGGTAGCTAATTATCATTACATTTTTAATTGGTGTTGTCCTTCGAACGCTAATTAAAATATTTAGCCATCCATTACAATTTATATTTGTCAAAAATATAGAGACTTTTTTACTTATCGAAAAAGTAACTCAACATTTTAAATTTTTGTTGCACTATATGAAATTGCTATCCATTCAAAACTTCACTTTGATTAACACTCGCAAGTACTTGGCCATTTAAATATTAACTGCATTGTTATACTTGCTTTCTAGTTAATTAATGCGGAATATGACTTTTTAACCCGAAGGGGCAATGAAACGTGTGGCTATTAGCATTTTCTGGGGCACTTAGCTATTTAATTCCATAACTAAATTATTCGTAGAATGTTTTAGTACCAATTGAGAATTATTGTTGTTGTACTCCCAATTTCATAAAGTCGTTGATTTAGTTGATGTTCATTTGTTTGTTCACTCGTATACTAGAGTAAAACACAACATCTCTTTAATAGAACAAGATAAAGACATCGCCGAGGAAGTTTTCATTCAAACTGCCATTTCCGGTCGTTACACGTTAACTCAAGTTCGGAACACTTCGACAAACTTCGACGACCACTAATACCACAACTAACACGAACTGTTTGAATAATCAGGACAATTTCGCGAAGATGGCGCTCTGAAGATAAATACAGCATGGCTGCAGTCAGTCGGTACAGTTCCTACAATTGCTTAACTGGCTGGGACAGTTATGACAAAATACCAAGGTAATTTCACTGACTGTAAAGATACTTTGTTACTTTTATATTTACGTTCAATAAGTTACACGATCGATATTAATTTTAATTAAAATCCGAAATTTATGTTTGTTTGGATTGCCAGACTTCAGATTCAGCTTTTTTTCCAAGACCCATCTAAAAACAATTTTATTTCTCAAGTTAAAACGGAGTTTTTTTTATCCTGTACAAAATATACAATGCAAAAAGCCTTTATTTCCAAATCACATAGATTCTTTGCAAATAATATAACAATTCATCAAATTTCAACGAATGTCATAATATGTATGATAGGTTATTATTTTAACTTTTACACCGACTGTCAAAAATCAAAAATTCAAAAATCTGTCATCAAGAGATGATAGGTTCCGTTTACAGGACTCTTTTGTGGACTAGAATTTCCAGACTCGAATTTCTTAGCTCGGGTGGACGCAAGTCTATATTCGAATTACCAAACATAGAATTCGAGCTCGGCTTTGGCTCGAATCAGGAAATACTGTATAAACTGAATTGAGTCAACTCGGTCCACCAAAACAGCGACTCGGTACATCACTATTAGCAAAATGATGCGTGTTTATATTTCTATGTGCTAAAATCTTGCAAGTTACCAAGTCTTGCAAGGATTTGATGAAAAATAAGTCGGATTCAGGATTTTACTGTAACAAAGACAAAGAAAGCGAAGGATATTTAGTGTACTTTTTTAAAATCATCATTTAAATATAAATAAATATTTATAAACAGTTATAAACAAAAATACATAATGTCAAAAAGTTTGGCTGTGTACATATACCTACGTACCTATTCCACAAGCAAAGCTATACATACGCTATGCGGCAAAGGTTATCCTAACAACCTGTCAGCCGAGCTGAAACTGTGGCATTCGTGAACCATCTCGTATATTCCGCTCATCAACGTCCCTTCATTTGTACTACTTACTGACAATCATCTATCTAATCTTTGATATTAGTTCAGTGTTTCTAGCATTATGTTCTATAATCGTTGATCATCCTTGTATCTTATTTTTGCCATTATAAAACTGTAACGGTCATGCCGATTCAAAGTTGTGTGTAGGCCTAGTCAACTAATTTAAATAAAATATACTTAAATCAAGATGTTTGAATTAAAGCCAATTTAATTAAATTGGCAGGGCAGGTGTGTCATTGTAAATTTGGTTAAAATTCAACTAGACAAAAATTTATCTACTATCAATACTACAGTCCTCATAGGTCGTGATGCACTACGTGATGACTACAACAATGGCGTTTTCGGCTGTTACAGTACCACGCAACACACGTGCAGTCTTTCCCGCGTCTGATTCTATTAGGTAAACCCAAGGACTATGTTATATTAATCATTGACCAAAAGATCAATATTATCAGTGTCAGTCAATTCTTTTTTTAAACCAGTAAGTCGGTCAGTGGCAGTTCTTGAAGATACTTCTTCCAATAAATATTTAATTCATACTGCCAAGCCAACCTCGACATTTTGCACTGCAAGCAATTGATATTAATTGGACATAATATCTATCCATTGCAGTCTCTGTTATCATTATCGTCTATAATACAACAATTTATATTGTACATTACTAATTAATCATGTCTCTGACCGAATGTAATAGAAATTACCTAAGGAAAATTAGAATATTTTAGTCTGCAAGCTGTGTAGACCTTGTCCAGAAAGTAGAACGAATTCGCCGCGAAATTAATGAACTCATAGGCGCGTTACTACATTCGCCACTCACACTATCTACAGCCCGAGATAACTGCTTCAGAATCCTAGCAGACAGAACTGTTTTATTATGATCATCTTCATCTCGTCAAAGTTAATAGAAACGTGTAAAGGGTCAACAGAGCTAATTATATTCAGGAGCCAACCAAAAGTAAATAAGCACCAACACAGACTCCAAACCGTATTCAAAAAGCCAACAGCAATTACAGAGTTGTTTCTTTTTGATTCATTTAGTAAATTTACTACATAAAATAGAACATACATTTGGTATTATGCCAATATTTAAACGCTACATTGTGTTAGTCGATCGATCCCGCGCTATTGCAGATCTCTAAGTACGTACTAAGTTACATTTTTAGTTTTATCTGTAAATTCATTCTTTTATTCAGTACCGTGCTTAATTCTTTTTATTTAACAACAACTATAAAATCCATACAAAAATTCGTTAATATCAGCCAACGGGAGGATCAAGCGCCAGGAAATCTGATTAGTGCCAGCAAACTCAGACACGTCATGTCACATAGAACTCGCAACTACCGATTACCTCCCACCATAAATGTGCCATTCTCCAAATAAATGACACCAAATGTGTCCCGAAGAATCTTCGGAGGCATAAGGCGCATAAAATCGCGGGCATAAGGATAGGCAAATCTGCTCCTGCTCCTGCTCTGCTACAAACTGACAACATCAACTTCGAGCTTCTAATTTTAGAATCTATGGATAGCCAGAAAGATGCTGGTTCGAATCCCGCCCGTGCGCAATTTTTGGTTTCATATTTCATCTTTTAAGAATAAAATATGACACTGTAAGTGTTAAAAATATTGTAAAACCATTTAGAATCTAACTCAATTGCATTGGTTTCCCGAAAGGTTGAGTAATTACAACAAAAGGTGTAGTAGGTCACCAATACCATCCAAGGTATTATAAATAATTTTTTAAGTAATTTAATTCATCTGAATCGGGGTCAAATTTTTTGGTCTTGTTTCTAGAGTGTTATTCAGGTCAATAAATATTCCGTGTTAAATTCGTTATGCAGATGTGGTTGGCTTCTCTAATAATATCATTTATACATCTAAAGTCATTTGACGTACCTTTTCAATGCTCATTTTACCTACCTACCATTCATATTCCCGAACGCAAGCAATGGTTTTCTACTCTACCTTCCAACTACATGTATAATATAGTGGGTCCCAGATAATGTATAATAAGAGTCAGGGAAACTTTTATTAAACTATCGGACTTGGATATTGTCATTTCGTTGTGACCTAATAATCTAAGTTCATTGGTTCTCAACTAGTGAGTAAGTAATGGTACTAACCAACCATATTAAATATCTTTGTGATTTTTGAGATACATTAGGACAACGGTTGCTAGTTTAGTTGCTCGTCTACGTCTTTTCTGATATGATGTTTAAAGTGAGATCTACGATTTCCCATGGAAGCTAGTGCCTTTTTCGTATTTTGACTGGTCGTAGTTCCGTCGCAGGTAACAGTCGCCTATCTTCTCGACAAATATCACATTATTATTTTTCTCACTTATTATTTTCTGTCCTCAATTGTGTGAAAGTCTATATTGTATTAAATTTTAAATAAGGCAAAAGCATTTATTGGTAAAGCGACAGCACAAACACATACCCACGCTTCAAAATACACAAAACACAGGTTTAAAATGAAAATACAAAAATAAAAATTGTTATGTGCAATTTTTATTACGCAAAACAATTAGACAAGAACGTAAAACAGTTGAAGTTACCTATTCTATTATTATATTTTTTTTATTATACTATTTTTTATTATACTATTTTTTTATTGACTTGCACAAGAACCCTTTTGCAGTGAAAAAAAATCTACGTGCTTCAATAAATTCAATTTGCTTGAAATCTGCCACGTATGGGATGGTCAGTTAAGTGTTTCGCTGTTTGCAGGTACCACTCTTGGTGAAGCACGCAAGCTACGTAAAGGCCACTTTAATGTCTACTTACTCAGCGAAAAGCTCTAGAATACATGTTTTTGACGACGCGTTTGGTGTATTGGTTAGCGCTCCTGACTATTACGCCGGCCATCGCGGGTTCAAATCCCGCAGGGGGTAAATGTTTGTGTGATGAATAAGAACATTTTTACCTTTGTCATGGGTGTTATATGTATTTAAGTATTTATGTGAGACGCCCCGTCATAATCGTTGTCTGGCTCTTCGTAACACAATGAAGAAAATTCCTTACCACAAACCAGACAATTGGTGTGTTGTCTGGCGCCAAAAATACCACTATCCTCCTGTTTGCTTCACCATGGTCAGGTTTATAACATAAGACTAAAATATATAGTAAAGTTTGACTGCAAATGTCCTACTGCTGACAAAGGCCTTACCTCAAGCACATATAAACCCGAGAGATTGTAACCACGCGGTTTTTACAATATGACGCTGACAGATACATTCAGTAATCAAAAGAAAATAAACTTGTTTAAATTTTTATTAATCAGTCAGGTATCAAACGAATGCCGAGAGTCGCATAACAATGGAATTTTTATTGTGTCTCGTTTACACATACTTGACGAGTTAAATATTAAATTCTAAAACTCCGCAAAAGCTTTAACCTCAAGTACGAGGTGGTGTGAACGATACTCCATCACACGGATTCAGAGCGAAATAATATAATACGTTTGCAAGAAGATGCTTAGCCATTCCTAAACATCTTATAGGGAAATATTGATCTTGCTACTATGTATTGGAAGCCGACGACATATAAAGCTTGTTTAACAGACCAAAATTATCAAGTGCCCAGTGACCTGTAAACTTTATGCTCAAGCTCGGTATGTGTGCAACGTGGTGCATATCGCCTAGCTGTGCATCAGTGTGCTCAATCCGAATGTTCAAAAAGCATAATATTTTTTTCTCATCTCTCCTGTTCGGAAGTTATAATTTTATATGTAGATAGCCGGGTGGAAAATAGCTTTACCCTCCTAAGAGTTTCCACCTTCCAATTATAATTTTTTTTTTAAATGGCATTTATTTAACAACAAATGTTCGCAAAATCAATCCGTAAAGTGTAATATTAGCAACCATCATCGTAAATAAATCACATCAAATCATAATGAAGAAACGGTAAAAATACATACTATAGCACCCACTTTGCAGCTTAGCTGATCCAAAGGTCCCTATTATGCTGGCTGCATTGCCTCGTTGAATGGCAATGGAGATCTGCTAAACCAATCAGGACCCAGATCGGGGATCGATCGAACGAGTATGTGATAGTTTTCTCCTTATCAAATCTTGAGCACTTAGGCGACATCATCACACTGGAGTAGTAACACGTCTTACTTCTTCACCGTCTAATGCATCTTTTAGAAACTGTACCAACAACTAATATGGCATTTATTTTAAGAAGTGTAATGTGATTCGTAAATGTACTCTTTCACCTGTAACAAAATCTAAATAAAATATATGAGAACGTACTGTAGGAGCTACGCGCAAAACATATTTTTTTCACTCGTTCGACTCTTCGGAATTCGAATACATAAAAATGTTGTTGTCTGTATGATTAGTAATGGTACAGACCAGGCAAGAACAAAGATTACGCGTACAAAACTAAGAAAGTAACACCACTAAAACATCATGGCTTCATCTCAAACACCAACGTCAGAACCAAATGTAGTAAAAGAGAGGTTCAATGAAATTGAGAAGATTCTAAAAATTACCAAGATAATTGTAGAAGAGTCAGTGAATGAGTTGCAAATGAAGATTGTGGATGACCTGACACACGTAAGAATTGATTTAGACCTATCAGACAAAAATTCAGGCTTCTTGAGGACTGTTTTTACTTGTCTTCGCAAAGAAGAAAATGACAAGCCTGGAGAAATTTTATTTCAGCTTTTGAGGCTAACTCTTCGTGTCTATAGAGGTAATCTAAAATAGGATCATTAACATTCTGTCTCGCATTGTAAAAAATTGGGATTGGTCTTCTTCTTAGATAATTCGGACACAAATTTAGCCTTGATTTCCGTTAAATTTAATTAACATATATTCGTTCATATCTTTTCTACTTAGCTTTATAATCCTGGTGATAGCGGTGTTGGTATTTTCCCTTCTTGTGTCCGGTGCTGGTTCTTTCATTATTAAATTCATCTTTTATTTTTGTTTGCCTCGTTAGCTTCCATCAAGTTTTGTATACTTTTTGATCTTGATCATTCATCTGAAATGAGATAAAATTGTATACTTGTCCCTTTTTTAACCGACTTAGGAGGTTATTTAATATATACCTTTCGTGGTTTCTTGTTGGGGTGTGGCGTAAGGTCTTGTCGGCAGTTCCTCCACTCTGAATGTCCTAGTGTGTCCTATGAACGATTAGTGTTTTATCTACAGGTAAATATTAATTTATACTCAGCTTTAATCCAGTACGTTGTTGTTTTATTATTATTCACAATCAATTTAATACATTTTTTAAAATATTTATTTTACTAAGATTGGCAAAGCAATTTATTACACAAGACAGACTGACTGACCTTCATATATAAAAATTGACTATTAAAGAAAGTTTGTGTCTTCGAATTCCGAAGAGTCGAACGAGTGAAACATAGAAGTTCTGCGCTCCAAACCTCTACATATCCTATGTACGTCTTTGTGACGTGAAGCAAAGAAAATCCGTTGAGCGCTCAATTGCTTGTAACTAATGTAATGTAAATGCCAGCTAACTGGCTTTATGGTATTAGGCACCTGTATGTCACCTAGCTCTGCGAGTATTTATCATCTATCGTATCTTGACGCAAACATAATGATATTAAACCACGTTTAATATATTAAAGAGAATGAATAAATTGAGGACGACGACCTCTATGTCATTACGTTTCATTAATCATGTGTCACTTCAGTGCAGACAAACAGAGATATTAATTTAAAGGAATTATGTAAAACCCATAGAGAAAGAAAAATAATCTTTGCTTTAAAAAGAGCGTGCTACTTAGTGAGCGAAAGACCGTATGACGGCAAGACCGTTTTTAGGAAGTAATGGATTTCATGGAAACGTCAAGTTTCAGTCGCTGGAATTTTTGAAAAATTATGAATGTATGAAGTTATAATGTTAGTTTTGTATACCAATTTCAGATGAAATAGCTTGTTATATCAGCAAATGTGAAGTGCGCCGAGGATACAATCCCGAAAATCATATTTTTCACCAGTAAATAATTATGAATAATTAATAAAAAAAAAAATTCCAAATTTTATAAAATTTGTGAGTGAAATTGACTCCGATGCCAAAATGTACAGTAGATTTTGGATTAACTTTGTGATTTGCAGCCATATTACAAAGTTTTTAATAGAATAATTCAGATATTTTCAGTAAAATAAGAAATCGTTTCTTTACACTAGACTAAATGATGACGTCATCAGTATCTATAATTTTTTTGACTGTTTTTAGACAGGTAATCATTTTCTAATTTTACAATTATTAATAAGAATTAGTTTTTACTTTTTAGTTTACCTTCTAATCCTGAATCACGTGAAAAATGGATCAAAACTATAAATCAGCCAAACTGGACTCCTACTAAATTTTCAACAATTTGTAGCGAGCATTTTGAAGATCAATGTTACATACAGAGTACATGTCGACGTATTGTAAAAAAAGGCTCGTTACCCACTTTATTACAAAAAAGGGTAATATTATCATGTATATGTTTAATGACTAAGAGCCGATTTTCCAAACGTCAGATGAAACATAACGGACTGATAAAGAATATCACGACCGATTTTAAAACAAATGATTGCTAATAAATAGGCGACGTTTTCTATTTAGCCATCTTATAATTTATTCGACCTATATGATTTTTAGTTTTACTGATTTTAAAAAAAATCTGCCCTAAAGGATATTCATATTATTTATAAATTAAATGAAAATTATGAACTAAAATTAGCTTGTACGAACATAATATTAAAAAATATTGAAAAGAGAATTGACAATATTAGGTAACCGTTATCCTTGCGCAGCATCTTCTCAGCACTGGCAACTGTCCCGAAGCTGTGCTGTGATAAGGTCTATGTTGGAACGTGTATAAGTGCTTCTAGCAAGTCTACATACAGAAACAAATAAATTTGTGTTTAAAAAAAAATGAAGTTGTCTTTTTTAAAACAACAAAACACAACACTATAAAAACAAAAATAAACTATTGTCTTGTTTATCAATTACAAAGTATTATGTTATTAAAAGTGCATTAAATAAATTATTTTTGTTTCAATTTACATGATTTATCGTAACCTTGTCGATAAAACTTGAACCACCATAAGATACACATTCCTATTGAACGCACACATGTAAGGTAACTTATTGGTATCGCTGAAAATCCGCCTTTGTCATTCTATACTATACTACATTCTATGACAAAACTAGTTTGCTTTGTCTATGGTTTTAGCTGATTAACCACGTAGGTGCTACAACTTATTGCTTTAGAATATTTTTACATTTTAATTTTGTTTTTTGTTGCAGAGTCCGTGTGGAATACTACGTAAACGAGAATACTTTCAAAGAAAGACTGCAACTATATTTTATAAAGAATCAACGATCGAGTGAGTATCTTTAAAAGTTATGGAAAAGGGACTGTAGGTAAAGACCAACAATACAAAGAACCATATTAAAAGTATGCATCAAAATTATCAAAACCATAGTCGATACAGTTTGTTGTTTTTGGTCAGTGACATCCAACTCAGGGATGATAATATGAGTTAGGCTTAAAAAAAAATATTTTATTGCATTTTTGTTTTTTTACATATTTTTTTTGGCATTACTATCGTTTGTACAACTACCCCTGAGTCGCTCGTCGCTGAACAAATCAACATTCTGTATATTACAAAGTTAGTGAACTATTCTTAGAAAATGTAATTTGTTATGGATGGATAAATCACTAAAAACATGGAGAGACATTTGCTATCAGACATTTGGCACCGCTCTCGCGGTCGAACCCTACTCAACGTTCCGTAAAAATGTCGACTTGTCTATCGAGAGACGCAACCCTTGCTCCTGCGCTAATTCTCTGATGGTTGCCAACCCGAAATTTGTTTTTGCACTTTAAATACCAAATCTCCTTTTAGGCCACAATCAGTAATTTAGTAGTTAGATTGAAATATACTCGTGAGTCAATTTTGGAATCGGACCAACAAAAAACGATTCTCCTTATCCCATAAAAAGTAAAAGTAAAGTTAGCCTGTAAGCATCCCACTGCTGGGCAAAGGCCTTACCTTAAATGTGAGGTAGTATGAGCCATACTCCGGCTCAGTGCGGATTGGCGGAGGGGTGTTTGCAAGGCAAGCGACCAACCTTGCTGTCCGATTTTATCAAGCCGCACATAGGGCCTCTGACTAGGCTTAACGACTAATACCAATCGATATTAACCGGGACCACACAGATTAGTAAGAGTGCGGGACCAACTGCTTAACATGCCTTCCGAAGCACGGAGATGCTCGTGATATACGTCACTTATATGGTCGGAAATGGTCACCCATCCAAACACCGACCGCGCCGTAAGTTGCTTAACTTCGGTATTACTACGTAAGCGCTGCCACCACTGCGCTACGAGCGCCTCTCCCATAATTGGTGCAAATTATTGGAAATTCTTTTGTTACAGGTTTACGCATTAGGATAGTGAACTTATTTTTCAAAATATTGGCCTGTGTTCTGTACATATGCCGTGTATGTGCTGATGGAGATCCTATTTCTGCATCATGGTAAGTTGAATTTTAAGTCGATGTTAAACTATTCCGTCTCCTCGCGTGAAATTGTACAAGAATAGTATTCTGTAATAACACAACGGCACCTCTGAGCAGCTTAACAATGGCTTCCACTACTAGTGTCTTTCAAGATATACTTGTAAAGAACTTTGCAATTTGTAGTGACAAGATAACGACGCACTTGTTTGCCTATAAGGCACCTCGAGTACCTGTGATATAGGCTTATCGAAGATATTTCCCCAAGAGTTTGTTGAAACCTTTATTTTTACATACGTCATATTTTTTGACAGTTTGCGTTGTTTTAAGTAGTGATTTAGTGATATTTGTTTCTGATGTTTACGCTAACACTACTCATTGATTATATTTTTCAACAAAGCGTATAATATTTAGTGATCTTATTTATTTATTAAGTCGTCGGACCTATAGTTAGTCCCATAGTTGAAACTTTAAAAGCAATGAGTTTACTTGACAGCAAATGATACATTAGTTAAATTTCAAAATTTCAGTTATGGGTGCAGACCCGGGAATAAGACTGAATTCGAATATTCGGCGAACTTGACGGAAGAGGAATTTCAAGAGCACCCAATAATTAACTGGGACGGAATAATATGGGTCAACAGACCTTTGTACTTGTGGATAGTGCAAGTCATATTAGCTATGATATCGTTCACCGAAGCTATACTACTTGCTTATTTAGGGTACAAGGTATTATGAATACTCGGTTCAACCGACAATTAAAAAAAGTAATCAAAGCAAATAAGCAATCTTTACTAATATTATTTAACTTTCAGGGAAACATATGGCAACAGGTGCTTTCATTTCACTTTATTTTAGAAATGGTCAATACGATACCATTTGCATTGACTGTGAGTAAAATGCGTCAGTTTTATAATACTTTAATCACTTAACATATAAATGCACATTCAATATACGCATACGTATTTCATAAAAAGAACAAAACTGGGCCACATAAATATCCAGCCAGATAGTTGTTTGGTATTGATTTTGAACACTGCTTTTGAATATAGCTCGCATAAAAATCTGCCACGTGACAAAGAGAACGAGGACAAGGTATTCGTAAAACTTTTGATTGGTTTATTTCAGCTACCGTTCCCACCGCTACGGAACCTATTTATACCGGTTTTCCTTAATTGTTGGTTAGCCAAGAGATCCCTGGAAAACATGTTTGTAAGTTTTTAAACGATTTTTATATTTGTATCTAGTTCTTTTAAAGTAATAATGCTGTTAACAAAGCTCTCTTTAAATTCCAGAATGATCTTCATCGAGCAATGCAAAAATCTCAATCGGCATTGTCTCAACAATTAATGATATTATGTGTCACATTATTGTGTCTCGTTTTTACCAGGTAAGCACACAATCAAAAAAAATCATCTGTTATTTTTAGATATTTGCTAATGCTCTTTTAGAATAAAGTATTCTTAACAAGAAGGCGTACATTATATTTGCTTCGGAAGACAATCAACGAATTCTTTTCCTCTCCAAAATTTTATGCAAAATAATCTTAATTGCGGTATAATGGCCGGAGGTAATTGGATCGTAGAAGCTGAGGAGTGCCAACAATCAGCTAAGTTATTCACATAAAAGAGAACGATAAAATTTTAATATGTCTGAAATGAATATAATGGAACGAAGTGTCATTTCGATTTCAATTCATTCAAATCATTTTTAATGTCTTAAAATGTATATTTTTTACCACAATGTTATTATATATTCTTATAAATAATTTCAATTCCTTTTTTCCTATTTCTGGTGTTATTAAAGATACTTGGGTTGATTTTAATTAACTTCTTATTTTGACAGCAACAAGTCATGTCAAAAAACTCAATAAGAGATATTTACAGCGTAAAACACAAAGAAAAAATATTATTAATACCTTAAAAAATATATAATGTAAAATTTAAAATATGATGTTTTTAATTGACATCACTTTCATGTTTGTATTTCAGTGTTTGCGGTATTCAGCACTTTCAGAGAGCTGGTCATCGGCATCTGAATTTATTCCAAGCCACTTATTTCGTCGTGGTCACTTTCTCGACTGTGGGCTATGGTGACTTCGTGCCCGATATCTGGCCCTCACAACTTTTCATGGTGATAATGATAGGCGTCGCATTGGTCGTTTTACCCACTCAGGTACGGCACACAGACAGGCTACTATAAACATCAATTAAGTTATTAACGTCATACCTGACTCAAGGACAAAGCCGCACCAGACGTTGGTTGGTAATTAACTTTCAGTGTGATATAAATTTCATGTTTTAATATGCGGAAAATCGTCATAATGTTACCTTGACTTTGTTTCGATTGGTTGGATGGCAAAGGAACACACCAAAACATTTTACTCTTTAACATTAAATCGCATAATGTTCGCCCTGTGCCTAAGTGGACCAATTATCTCTAAAAGAAATAAAACTGTTGTTTCCAGTTCGAGCAATTAGCATTTACGTGGATGGAAAGACAGAAGTTGGGAGGTTCATATTCGTCACATCGAGCTCAATCTGAGAAGCACGTTGTTGTGTGCTCAACCACACTACACGCGGACACAATCATGGACTTCCTTAACGAATTCTATGCACATCCTCTGCTTCAAGACTACTATGTAGTCCTGCTATCGCCAATGGAACTTGATACTACGATGCGAATGATATTACAAGTAAGTTATGTATACATACATGTATAGTTAATTCAAAAAAGCATATTGACTGTTTTTTTTTAATGAAGTTAAATTAAATTGTTTATTTGCTAAAAACATGGTAATATGCAGATGGTACGTACGTATACATTATTACGTACCTATTATATTTTATGCATATTCTTTGTACTTGGTTCATTTGTGTTAAATTTTAATTTTTACTGTATTTTTATGGTACTTTTAGTACTATTTTTATAGTACACCCATCTGAATAAATGATCATTTTTTTAATTACGTACTTATCAAAACTCATATTCGTAACTGAAACTGTGCTATATTTTAAACAAACATTTGAATTAAGTCGCATCAATCACTTTAGTGGTATTAGAATGCGACATTTATGTATTTCTGTAATGTTTTTTTTATTTGGTAAATAAATTAAAAATCTAAGGAGATAGTCGACAGATCCAGCGTAGTTAGTTTACAGTTTGCTATTCGATTTTCGTCACTGCCCTTTCATCATTTGAATCGACTTGGGTTGATTAGTCGAGGGTTTATAAACGATAGGGAATTAGCTTCAGAGCTTTTGGGTGATTAGACTCCCGAGACTACATCTCGTATTCTCGATGCCGCAATGCGCATGGACGTGCAGAATGAGAAATATCAGCTGCAAGTCGTGTGTCAAGCTATTATTACAAAATCCTTAAAATTCGTTCATATTATAATTATTATATTATGACCGCACCATAAATATGACTTTGTTTCCGACACAAAGTCATACATGATGAACATTAAGTGATTAAAAAAACCATTACTTAATATGTTTTAGCACATAAATCGATCCATGGAATAGCATTTATGCCAAATTAGGTCGTTTTAGTGATGCATAAAATTTTACATGTAAAAAGAATTTTGTCTTCATATTTCCAGGTCCCGATATGGGCACAGAGAGTCATTTACATCCAAGGCTCTTGTCTGAAGGATACAGATTTAATACGAGCACGCATGAATGAAGCCGAAGCTTGCTTTGTTTTAGCAGCCAGAAACTACGCTGATAAGACAGCTGCCGATGAACACACTATCCTAAGGTAAATTCTGAATCTATTTGCTCTGAAATACTTTGATTAAAACGCTTTTTTTCTGTTTGCTTTAAATTTCACCTCCATGTTATATATAACACATCAAGTAAACGTGCAATTGTAACATACAATATTACACTTGAAGAATCATGCAGTTCTAAAATACAAGAATACCTACACTTGAAGAAACATGCAGTTTTAAATTACAATATTACACTTGAAGAAACATGCAGTTCTAAATTACAATATTACACTTGAAGAAACATACAGTTCTAAATTACAATATTACACTTGAAAAATCATGCAGTTCTAAAATACATTTTGACACGTGAAGAAACATGCAGTTCTAAAATACAAGAATACCTACACTTGAAGAAACATGCAGTTCTAAAATACAATATTACACTTGAAGGAACATGCAGTTCTAAAATACAATTTGACACGTGTAGAAACATGCAGTTCTAAAATACAAGATTGCACTTGAAGAAACATGCAGTTCTAAAATACAATATTACACTTACAGAACCAATCCCACCAAATCCCAACCAATCCTGCGGAAAGAAGAACACGAATACTTTACTCAAAGAAAAAAGACCTAGAAGAGCGAGCTCTGAATAGTACAAAAATCGTGTAGTAATCTGAAAATACATCGTTGAATGATATCAAAGCTGTAACAGTAGACATACGTTTTGAATATCTAGCGGATGGATAAAATGATTTTTATTCATAAGTATACATATTATTTACACGTGGCCCGGCAAATTGGTAACCGGAAAACCTCGCCTCAATGACATCAAATTTCAGAAAATTGCTATACTTCTGCAATCAGACAATTTAACTTTGACACATATTCAATTTTTATCTTCACGGCAAATTAAATATTTCATCGTTTAAACAAGTATTCGGTGTCCAGTACATAGTAAGAAGATCTTGCTGTCATAAGATCTGACATTAAAACTGACCTATTTATACATTTATTTCTTAGAAAGTATAAAAAGGTTGAGGATTCAAAAGACCTCTTGAACCCCAGTTCTTTAACTTTTTTAAGCCGGCCCAAGCTTTACATCTTAGTCCTACTTTTAATTTTATTAATTGGAGTGACTATTCAGAGGATTTGAATGACGGCTTCCGAATATATCGCCTCTTCGTCATCTTCGTTTTGTCAAACCAGCGTAGGTTTTTACAAAAGTGTTGTATTTCCAAATGGTAACCCAACAGACATTAATCAAAATAGTACAATAATTAAAGAGGAATTATGTTGCAGCAAGAGCTAGATCACTGTCCTTGGATGTTACACATTAGATAGGGTTAATATATAGTTATAAAAGTTGAATACAGTTAAATTACAAAATATAAATATAGGAAAGAGATCCATCAGAGGATTTTCCTTTGCACAGTTTCTTTGTAGCTAGAATTGATTTCGCAGTGCGGTGTCCAGATAGATAATCCATACTTGTTCATTTGTTCACTTGACTTGGTAACTTTTATCAGACGTGATTTTACGAGTTTTTTAGTTTTAGTATATTTGCATACCTATTCTATATGAAGTATCTCAGTTTAAAGCAATCATCATAGAGTTTGACCTGTATGTTGTCCATTGTTAAATTAGATAAATCGTATTTATTAATTTTCATTGATGATGATGACAACAAAAAAAAGATCGACAGTTTCATCATGTTTATTTACATCAGTGAAAACAATACACCTTACCTTTCCTTACCTTACCTGTGTCAAAATGTACATGTCTATTTGGTATACATAATTTTAGTTAAAAATAATAAGTATCATTCATATGTATTGAATTTGAATTGAATAAGTATCATTGAATTGATTTAATAATTAATGTTTTTTTTACAACTGAACAGAACAAATACTTGCAACAAATGTCAAACGTGTATATTATTTAAGATATTTTTATCACATTAATTCCATGTTAGTTAACCCATCTACTATCTAACTTTTCAGGTCATGGGCTGTGAAAGATTTCGCGCCTGACGTGCCCCAATATGTACAAATATTTAGGCCTGAAAATAAATTGCACGTCAAATTCGCAGAGTTTGTCGTCTGTGAAGACGAGTTCAAATATGCATTGCTCGCCAACAACTGCACTTGCCCTGGTGCCTCAACTTTAGTCACTCTTCTTCTACACACAAGTAGAGGACAGTAAGTACATATTTACGTCGCAGCCATCCGAATAAATCAGCTAGTAAATTAAATGCCTCGGCCGCTTATTAAACGCCGGCGTCCAATTACTCAACGTTTAACAACATGGCCTATTGAAAAGTAGGGTTTTATTCATCCAAATGATTTAAATTTAGTTTATTATTTTTAATTCTCAACGCCACCAAACAATAGTCATGAAATATATTATAATAATAACGAAGATTTTAATATTTATATTTGAATGTTGTATATTTTAGTTCATTTCGGAATATATTTGCAGGGAAGGCCAACAGTCACCAGAGGAATGGCATCGTTTATATGGAAAGTGTTCTGGCAACGAAATATATCATATAGTGTTAGGGGATAGTAGATTTTTTGGAGAATACGAGGGAAAAAGCTTTACTTATGCTAGTTTTCATTCCCACAGAAAGTAAGTAATTTGACCTAGTAGGGTAACATTTTTAATTGAAACGTTAACTTGTCTGTCTACACAGCAGTAATTGCTTGGCACAAAATAATGCAAATGTTTTTAAAGGTATGGCGTGGCTCTAGTTGGGGTGCGCCCAGCAGAGCTGCCTGAATTTTATGAGGATACAATTTTACTTAATCCTGGACCACGTCACATAATGAAAAGTAGTGACACCTGCTATTATATGAGTATAACAAAAGAAGAAAATTCAGCGTTTGTTGTTTCGGAGAAACAAATGGAAAATAGACCAACAATTCCGAAAGACCAAACAGCATGTAGCCTACTTTCGAACGAGAAGAAGCCAGTTGACGCAGAGGAGGGCTCTGGCCAGCAGAAGAAACCAGACGGTAGTAGCGTCGCTCAATACGAACTCCCACAAGTGATTCTCCAAGCTCCCGCGAGTTCCACACCAAACGCATCGCCATCACGCATCAACCAAGCTAATACTGTATCATCCGCTAATTTTACTGTTGCTAGCTGTGAGTGTCACAGTTGGTTTATATAGTGCCACAAGTAGTTCGAACACATTAATATTTTCAAGAAAAATAATATGCATTCGATCTACTTTTTACTGTATTTATTATTTGCTTACTTTGCTCCATGTTTCAAAAAAAATTACAATCTTTACTGAAAATCACATTTGAATTAGTTTAACATGAGGAACTTTGGAGCACAGCACCCTCTTCCTTTTCTTAATATATATTGAATTTAGCGAAGATGTGATAAATATATTATAAGAATTCCATGTTAAGGAAGTGAGTCTTGACTGACATATCTTCGTTAAGTTTGCCAGTGAAGTAATAAATACATTATTTTAAAGTCAGATATCAGCTCCTTTTATAAAAGATGGTGAGTGCGCTAACTATATTTAATTTAACTTACAATGGTGATTTCGGTTTTTTATCTTAAAATTTTTCGGTAAATTTATGCATGTTTTGATGTTTCAAAACCATACCATGCAGTATAAAAACGAGTACGGATTTCATATTTGTTAGCTTCAAAAGAGTTTATATTTTTACATCAAGCCACTTAGATTAATGCACATTGTGTGTCCGGCACAACTTATCAAAAAACGTAATAGCTTAAAAAAGGAAAAGGCTGAATTCTGATGTGCATCTTGTAATATTTTTATCCTCATTGATTCTTTCTTTGAACAGTTCTGTTCTTATTGGGAGTTATGTTTCACACAATTTTTATCGTGCTAGCTTTACTCGTATCTATCGGCAACTTTGAAATTCTCTGAATGTTAACTAGATCTTTAAAGTTAGTTTCAAAGATACAGTGGACCTTATCTACTTCTTATTTTAAACTCTTGCCAAAATGCATTTTTATCACAGTTTTTTTTAAAAGTGACGAACCTGAATTCTCAAGTTCACAACACAACTAGTAGCGGACCGCTATTCTAACAACAAAAATGTACTGTAGATCAAATCCTGTCCTCTGAATTAAATTAATAAGTAAATTCCAATAGCTATATGAGGGGCTGTACGTTATCAGTACAATATTTGTTTTGTTTTGAGAGGCTAAGTGGCTAGATGGAGTAGTTACTATCACCTACAGTTAGCATTGTCTTGTTTATTTGTCCATGAATTGGTCTGTGTATGTGAGAAAATATTTAGCAAGTTTTATTCCTGGTAATTCTTAGTAACACTGTGTGATTATTGTATTTTGCAAATCATTTGTCATTATGTGCTAGTTTTGTAATTGGTTTGTAAATGTTATGATGCAATAATATCGTAGTTACGCAGTACAAAATTCATTCGTTATTCTCGCTAACATCCCAACATGGCATTATACATATTCTATCACGACTTATGAAAAGTTTCTTAAAATTTGCTACAAAATTATGTTCAATTTATTGTAATAAATTATTTTACAACATGATTTTATTCTCACAGCTAAGCTTGGTGAAGGCACATCTACTTCAGACTCCAGGACTTGTTTGAAAGACTCTCCGGGCACAGACAGTGCCACAGACAGCCATTTGTTGCTACCTAAGCCGGACAATTCGAATTTCCTGAGCCCGGATGCTTTGAACTACAGAAGAGGTAATCTTTTTTTATTTCATTCAACTACATATAATCAGCGCATTATTAAATGAGTCATATGTCAGTGTCATGTCTATCTCGTTGGCATTTACCGATAAAGCGTCACGCTGCATATTCCTTCCTCACGACTCAGTTGCTAATACGCCGATTATAAATAAAAAAATTAAAAAATGCGCCAGACAAAATTAACACTGCCTATCTGTAACTTTCCACCGTACATTTATAAATCGTCAATTTCACAACCATCAGGAAGCAGGAGGCCATCAATTTTACCAGTTCCTGACATGGTCACAAGTAGTCTTATCATTCCTTCTGACAGTCAAGATGAAGATCCTCCAGATGAAAGTGAAGACGAACTAGATGATGATGTCCCGTGGAGGTCGCCTTCTGAAAAAATTGCGTAAGAGAAACACCAGCATTTCATGCATCCCATAATGCACGCCAACCTTTTTCTTACTTAGGTACTCTTTTGTCTTTTCATTTTTATAATAGATTACAATAACTTTAAGCCCAATGATGTAAATTATACCACCAATGTAGAGTTAGAAATTATTTTCTTAAAACACTTTTTATCACGCACGGAACATTTTGCATTCATTGTTTAGAAAAGATTTCTATATTATTTTTGAAGTTTTTTATTAGTGGATTTTAAATGTTTATTTTACATTACACGTTAGGCAAAAATACTTTATCTTAATCATTTTCACCGTTTATTAGGCTGTATATTCACTCCTTTAGAGATAGCAGACCAGGATCACGCAAGCTGCATGAAAACACACACATCATTGTTTCATGTAAGTGTTAGCTTTTTCTGATTTCCCTTATTTATTTTTGTACGCTTTCATTATATTCGTTGTTTCTTGATACGGTAAAGTGGATTATAGAGTGGTTGCTCTGTCCGGGACGAATGATTTCAATAAGACCTGACGGGAATCTATTAGATGATTACATATATTTGGATTTGTTCATCGGCAAACCAAATTAAAAATGAAGTATGCTTCAATCTATATAGGTCTCTAATACTTTATTTATGAGCAACGACTCTAAACCACTATTTGGGCAAATTGTGCTAAAGATGATTTAATTCCGCTTTACAGAAAATTGGTCCCTGTTGTAATACAAATAAATGTATTATTCCTGAAATACCTATATACTCGTATTTAGTGCAAATTAAGTAGTTACTTTATGTAACTTTGTGACTGATTACTAAACACCTAAACATATTGTTAACATGGGCCAATTCAATCTGAAAAAAAATCAACATTTTTATTTAAACTATTCGGTCGCATCCTTGACACTTTACATCAAGTTCCATTCTCAAATACACTATCTTTTAATACAGATACTTGATTAAGTTTTCTAAGCAATTGTGTGCATTGTGTATCTGTATAACCCCCTGAGCGTAAATCCCAACTGCACGGCCCTGCCCTGCCTCCAGCGATGACGTCACCACCAGCAGCTTCTCCTCGCTCAACGGCAGTGACATCGTGCATAGTGCCTGGAGGAATGATTTCACCAGGTAAGCCTTGCCGGAAAACTGAATCTTCACACACAGTTGCATAGTTATTCAAAATAATTGACTGGACCAAACCATTGCCATTTCTGTGGGTTATGAATGTTGTTATTTTCAAATTGAATCATTTAACTTGTGATGTAACTCGATGGCTTAAATCATATTTAAGGTATCGTAAATAGTCGTAATTAGCATCAATTATTTTAGATATACCTATTTTGAAATAATTTTATTACATTAAAAATATTCTGCACATGTCCTAAAGTTTGTCGAGCATGTAAAATCCGTAAAATTGATGTTGAATGTTAGAATATGTAACAGCACTGAATATATTTACAGTCATCTTCACCTATATGTCGTATGTTCTCTTTAAAGATGTTAGTTATAAGTGTCTCATGTATATTTCAGTAAGTATGGAAAGTGAAGAGATCGTTTATTTTGAATTCATATTTTTTACTTATCTTTTTCTTGCTTTGCTTCAACGCCTCAAATTCTCTCCTATTAAATACTTGTTATCATAATAATAATGAAAACTTTTGATTTTTTGAAAACATACGTAAATAATAGAATTTTCCAGGATCGTAAAAGGTTTTCCACCTGTATCACCTTTCATTGGAGTCAGCCCGACCCTGTGTTATTTATTAAAAGAGAAGAAGCCACTTTGTTGTTTGCAACTGGCGCAAGTGTGTGAGCACTGTGCCTATAGAAACGCAAAAGAGTACCAGTGGCAAAACAAAACCATAATTCTTGCTGCGGATTATGCTTCGAACGGAATATACAACTTTATAATTCCTTTAAGAGCGCATTTCCGATCCAAAACGTCCTTAAATCCAATTATTCTTTTATTGGAACGAAGACCAGATATAGCATTTTTAGATGCAATATCCTACTTTCCTTTGGTGTACTGGATGTTGGGATCAATTGATTGGTAAGCACAATAATATCAGAATTTAACATTTGCATGAGTTAAGAAAACGTATTCAAATAAATAAATCGTTTTTACAGCTTAGATGACCTATTACGTGCCGGTATTACATTGGCTGAAAATGTAGTGGTGGTGAATAAAGAACTATCGAACTCCGCCGAGGAAGACAGCCTAGCTGATTGCAACACCATTGTCGCTGTTCAAACTATGTTCAAGTAAACAGTTTTTATTTTGTAAATTTATGAAATGCCCATGCGATTTGCAACTTGCAATCTTTGTATAATTGATGGTTATGCTCGCGAACTTAACTGTTTTATGGACCATTCCTTTTTCATGATAGTGCAATTGCGACCAGTATTTGTTTTATTGAATTTCTTTATCCGTGTTTTTCGTTTCAGATTCTTCCCATCGATTAAATCCATCACCGAACTTTCACAGTCGTCGAATATGCGATTCATGCAATTTAGAGCACACGATAAATATGCGTTACACCTCTCCAAAATGGAAAAGGTCTTTTTCATAAACTAAAATAATTTGTTTGGTACAATAATATTTAATCTTTTCATCGATTGAGTAACCAACATAGACCATTTATTTTTTACAGCGAGAAAAGGAACGAGGATCACACATCTCTTACATGTTCAGACTGCCATTCGCTGCTGGCTCCGTCTTTTCCGCGTCAATGTTGGATACATTATTATACCAAGCATTTGTCAAAGATTACGTCATAACATTTGTTCGGCTTTTGTTGGGAGTGGATCAGGCGCCTGGATCGGGGTTTCTTACTTCGGTAAGTTGATAACGCTGATAAATAAAGCTCAAGCTAATTGATACTTATCTGAACTAAACATGCTGACGAATTATGCGACATCACCGTCATCGCCATTATCATCCATTATTCGTGCGAATTGATTTTTATGCCATGCGAAAGTATGTACTCAAACGGCTACCGTGTTTACATTTTAAATAGTTAAAATTGTAACAGATGAAGATAACAAAGGAGGACATGTGGATCCGTACGTATGGTCGGCTGTATCAAAAATTGTGTTCTACAACCTGCGAAATCCCCATAGGGATATATCGCACTCAGGACACTAGTCTCACTGACCCGTCCCACCACGTGAGTATGTCGCCACGGACCCCATCAAACTGGTTTTGGTCACGCCTCGCGAGAATGCGACCATCGCGTGCATCGGTGAGTCGGTTAACTCCTACTCTCAGATACTTCTCTCCTTAAATACAGTCCTTTACCACCTACCATCTGCCTCTGACCGCTATTCAAAATTATTACACAAATTTCGAACTTCGTACTATAACTTTTACTGTACATAATTTAAAGTAGTAGTAGTCCGAGTCTTTGGACTGTATTTCGGGTCAAAGTTTTGATTCTTTTTTATCTTTGCTCCGCGTCAGCGTCACATTCTTCCATTTTATTGATCTGTTTACGTAATATACATCTTGAGCCTACCTCTCAACACTTGTGGCGTGTCTGTAATTTAGTATAGTATTTACAAACTTTCTATCTCTCACGCGATACTTTGTTTTGTCTTATAATGTACACGTGCTTTAATTTTATGATTTATCGCAAACTGCTATAGCCAGCGAGGTTAACTAACTTCTGCTTTAGCGCGGACACTAATAAAAAATATATCAGTTTTAACCAACATTACATACATGATAGCTCTATGGCTGGGAAAATTGGCGCCATAGGAAGTAATGATTGAGTGAATATCACGCATAACTTTGTCGGTATTCGAACTCGATGATCGCAGTCCCGCCTTTGTGTTGTACCTGTAGTGTGTGTTCTGCATGTTTTGTTATAGAAACTACTAGTCTAGAACATGTCTGTAATAGCGTCACAAAGTGGAACATCCAAAATTCGTCAATGTCACCATTTCACCACCGTTGTAATATGGTAAATGAAATAGAAAAAAACTAAAGATGATGAATTACAATTCGAACTCGTCCAATGCACTTTAATGGCAAGAATTTTAATTCAGCGTCGTAATGGAAAATTGTAATTAAATAGTAAAAATAAACAATGACTAGAAATCCGCAAAATGCTTTCGCTTATTGCATGCTTTCTTTAAGGCAATTGTAATCAATATGCTTAAAATTCATTCTTCTCGTCTGGCAATATTGTTTGAATACTCGTACGTAGGTAATTAGCAATATATTGATGTGACTATTGATAGTGTATGGAAATCGCATAAATGGCTGTCTTTTTAAATCTTTTAAAACAGTAATTGGCACCAAAATTTTAAAATTTCGGTTCGTTTTTGGCTTTATTGGTAATGTTGTTAGTTCCAAGTAAAAGTAAAGAATTGGAAAAAAACTGTGGCACGACAGTTGCAGCAGGAGGATGGCGAGGGCGGAGGTTTAGGGGCCTGCGGGCGCCGGGAGGCCACTAGCTGCCTCGGCGGCTGCTACGGGGAGCGCACGCCGGCGGTAAGGTCTCTTGCTCTACAAAAAGTGGCATATCCATTCGAGACAACACTCCGCTAAGTCATTCTGGACCGTACAAGATTAGCCTTTTTAAAATCCGCAATGATATTCAAAGTTTTGATTCAATTCATTATTTTGAATACAATGCTCATCCGTGTACTTCGGTTGGTTCCGATATGAGCAGCAGAAACAAAATACTTTGTTTTAATCCAAAATAAATTTATTGTGTCTCGAAATATTGCAATTATGTTAATGCTCTTTTTCATACATTGATTCGAAAATATCGGTCGTGGTGAACTCTTTTATAGGTTACGTGGGTGGTCTGTAAAGTTTGTTAGGTCAACAATGTTACAAAACACTTTCTCACATAGTGTTATTATATTTTTCTACATAGTCCCCAAGTACTACTGTTTATACGTCTCCCAGTGATGCTCCCATTTCTTTAACTCTCTTTAACAGAGCATTGGAAATGTTCATACGCAGCGTTTTAAGTCAAAACTACAGCAAACGCGGTAGTCAACGCGCGGAAAGCTTTATCATCCCTAAATCTTTATGAATATATGACAAAACACGTTCTTTGGACATCCCGATTTCTCGCTCTCATTTAATTCGACGGTTACCTGGCTTAAATTGGTGAATTTCAGAGATGTTTTCGTCACTAGTAGCAGTTTTTTGACGTCTCGAACGCTCATCGTCTTCCAGCTTCATTCGACCACGTTTAAATTCAGCAGTCCAGAATTAAACAAAGCCTAACTTATCTGTGATTTTTGTAGGCGTATTGACTTTTAAAAACAAATATGTTATGCCAACTCACTACTAGAATTTTTCCATTTTTACAAAAACATTCACATCGATTAACTTAAAAACTGTCAAAAAAAATGGCGCACCAAATATGGCTGAAATTTTTAAATGTACTGTCTAAAGATGCACATATAGATTCCTAAAACTTTTTTTGACGAGTGCTGCCATCTTCAATTTGAGGTCGGAAACCTTTTAGACAGCCAGTGTACTTCTTGCTACTTATAAAAAGTAGCAGCAACAAGTTTAGAAAACTGGGTGGATATTTCATGATCGAATGGATTCTAACGCACATGGTTAGTTTTGTCATCTTTTATATGGTTTGGTGTGATCAAAATTTGAATTTGATGAAATCTGTCAATAAGTTAATCGTCTTATATATGTTATAGGAACAAAGCCGAAAACTTATTGGTTCATTAGTTATACATGTCAAAAGTAAACACAACAATTTGTATTAATTAGATAATTGATAATTAGGACATAAAAACGTACCTACCTCATATTTTTTCGAAAATTATATAGTGTAGGACGAAGATCCTCATGTATAGTGTAAGTAGTTACTGCAACAAAGCTTTATGTATGTCTAACGTGAACAATACATGTTAGTTAAATTTTAATAACTCATGGGTCATCGCTATACCTATCGCTATCGTACTTAGGTCAACTATTTTGATCATCAATATTTTACGATATATTCTATCTAACAAAAACCAGGATCCTAAACACAAATAGGATAAAATAAACTGTAACTGGTATGGAATCTGGATGCCTATATCTAGCTAGATACTCGTAGTATAAAAGCACCAACACAAACAAAACACAATCTTTTTTATGCCTTCCAAACCCTTATAACGCTTTTAGTACCAAATACCAAGAACGTTTACAGCCCACTTCGGAACGTTGCGTTTAATGCCTACCTCGAAAACTACTTGTGTTTTACGAAATATACCTATGCACGATGTTGATTTCAATAATAAACTCAAAAAAAAGTTTATTTCGGACTAAGCTCCATATAGTGTTAATAACAATATAAGCTTACAACTATATTAGTACTAGTTCAAATGGAATTAACAAACATTAAAAAAAAATAAAAAAAGAATTGTTTCTTTAACGCTGCATAATAGCACTGTCCGCATCCAGTCTCGCCGGGACCGCCAAAAGCGAACGGACGGAGGAACAGTTTGGTAACTTGCGACTAGGTACTTTGTATATTTTTGGATCTTGAGTTTTATGACTAATGGGTGCATTGTTACAAATATTTTTTTTAAAAATATCTATATATTTTAAAAGACATACAGAATCCTAGAAGTTCATCGGGTGTGCTGGGAAATGCTATATCTCCATGCAATATGTCCTTCAGGGAGATTCATTTATGTAATGACGCAGAGCCATTTTCTAGCAGTCAGGGACTGCGTCAATGCCTGGTTTTCTCCTAATGATCAAACTAGCAACAAGGCGTGTAACAGTTCTATAGGGGTTCATTTATCTCTCGAGCTCACCAGCTTAACTAAGTGCTTTGGCCATCTGGAGGTGGTCATTGATGAGCTCAAGTGGCAAAGGCCGGCACATAGCGAGAACTGATGGCCGTTGGGGCAGAAAGGTTTTGGATTGGAGACCCTTTGACCAAAGACGCAGCGTAGAACGTCCACCGACCTGATGGACAGGCGACGTTGTAAGGATCGCAGGATGAAACTGGATGGAGACCGCTAGTGATTGGTCGCTGTGGAAAGCCATGGGGGAGGGCTATGTTCAGCAGTGGACGTCTTTTGGTTGATGATGATGAAACCACAGCACATGAAACACGTTTAACTTTATTATTAGTACGTGTGGTTGGTAGATGTAGGAAATTTCCTTCATATCGTCCCCGTACAAAAACTATTTGAGCAAGAAAATCGTAAAAACAAAGATGTTATAAATAGTGGTAGGTTTCAATAGTATTCATTTCCACGGCACAGACATAAGAATTCATTTTGTTAATAAGACTCAGTTGCACCAGCAAAACGTCAGAAATCTGTAAGTATAGAAAATAACACTTAAAATGTGATTTATAGAAATGTTGTTGTTGCAACGAAGCCTTATTTTAACTTCGTTCCTACTACGCTCTATTATTATTCTAAAAGCTTCTCCACTTAATAAAAATATTTCTCACTTCTCAAACAGCAGCTATTAAGTTCTGTTATAGGGTCTAACTAATTCTGTCCGGTCAATTTTGCTTCAAACACATCCACCCGTTCATTGATTTGTTTCTGCTGAATAAGACCTAAACTACATTATGTACAGCACTTTGTATATACATATTTACTCGTACCTCCCACATTTTTTAAAATACAATGTTATACAATTATTCTTTTACAATTTTAAATTAATGATATTGGAAGAAGTTCTTAGTCCTTCAATAACATAAAGTAGCTTGCCGCACCACTCAATTAATTTTTTTTATCCTTTTTTTCTTTCAAACAATAACACATTTTGAGGATTCCGTTCCGTAGTAAGAAAATGCGATATTGTCGTAGTTAAAGGTTTTTTAAATCAGTAGTTTTCCCAAATTATTTTGTTGTATTGTAAATAGTTATTATATGTCATTTCATTATTATATGTGGCCTTATTAATTCCTTTGAGTTATTGGATAACAAAAGGAATACTCTATAAATATTTAGTAATACTAGCTTGTATTACTATTTTAGGTGCGTGAGTCCGACTCGCTCTTGGCCGGTTTTATTATTATTTATTTATTTAATCGGGCAACATTAGATTCAAATATACAGAGTGTTGCCTGTAAAAGGAGCAAACATTTTAACCAATGATTCTACTGAGTATACGTAGTTACTAGCGATGGGCGTTAATAACCGTAACTAGTTATTTAAGCAGTTACGAGCCCGTACAGTGATCACTCGTTATCCTTCACAACAATAACTAGTTACATTTATAACGCCATTCAAACGATTATCACAACGCTCTGAAGTTAAATTGAATTCACTCTTAAGTAAACGGCATAGCGTAGATGTTTAGTTGGCATCACTCCTTACGCAAAATCACTGGTTTTACGTTACTCGTTATGACAAGTTGAAAACGACGTTGTACATTGACCATCCTACACATCGTTTTCATAATATGAAGGAGTAAAACGAGTAATGTATTAAGCGTCATAGAAAAGGGTCGTAACAAAACGCGTGATAGCTTGGTTGCGTGAATGAATGAAACAACTATAGAACGCGAACGTAAGTGTGAACGAAACAGGTATATTAACACGTTTGCTTCAGATCGTTGTAAAAAATAACTAGTTTTAAAAATCACTAGTTATGAAACCGGTTACTGGAAGTCACGTAACGGTTACGTTACGTTATCTCAAAAACCGATAACGACCCATCGCTAGTAGTTACCTTGACCTGGTCATAATGCTCCAAAATGCTTTAACTCAGAGATACCTACAGAAATCCAAAGTTATAGTACTCAATCAATATACACATATCAAAATCGCTAACTCGTTGTAGTAAATATACGACTATATCAAGTTCTATGACTGGACACATTTGTTTGCAATACATTGCTGGTTAGATTTATTGTGTTAGAAAATAACATACAATTTATTTGTCATTGTAATAAACTAAAATCATTTAGAGATTAACACTGGATACTTAAAGGGCCCATATTTTAAATGTGTAAACAGAATCTAAATGCATACAGGCCACACCCTGTTTGTATTTAGATTTTGTTTGCATTAAATATTTTGAAGAAAGGAATATAACAGAATCGAAAATTAAACCTCATTTTTCTCCGGTGACAGCCAGTAGCCTATTTGTAGCATTTTAGAGTTAGATTCAAGAAATGTTTATTTATTAGTCTGTCTGACGTCCGAATTCTTAGCACGATCTAAAAAAAGCATACCTAGTTTTATAGCTACTCTGGTAATATAATGATACTGCCCGATTTTTAACTAATCGAATGTCATAATTATCTTTCACCCATACATAGACAGCGCCTGTTTTGAATTAATACAATCATCATGCATGAATAGTACTGTATAGGTATCAACATCAAATACTCATTTAATGTTATTATTATTTGTACTATCACACTTTGGCTCCGTACGCACTGTACGTACTCACTGAATACAATATTAGTGATATGGGATGGTCTAAAATAAATAAATGATAATTATTCATGTAAATTCGTACAAAAGAAATATAATTATAGAAGTTGAAGAAAACCACAAATTATTTTCACAAACTTTCGCACATGATCTCAAAATACGAGTTCTCACAATCCGAATGAAATAAATTTGTGTATTCATAAGTGAGATGACACTCAACCAATTTATTGTCGATTTAAGCACTAATCATCTCTGCTTAGAAATAAAAACAACGATTGTAATATATTGGCAGGTCACTAAAGTATCATCTCATACAAACTAATTTAATAAACTATTTTGGGCCACCCTGTATTAATTTACTTGCTTTATAAATTTTACATTTTGCATGACTTTGACTTTTTTTCTATTTCGCAGTATTCCACTAGTCTCGCAGATGAAGCTCGAGATAATCATGCGCAACAAATCGAAAGAGCAGAAATAGCGAACTTAGTACGGTCTAGAATGGAATCATTGAATTTGACTGGTATTGACTATGACGATGTTAGTGAAAAGCGCAATAGTCTGTCGTACGTCATTATAAATCCGAGTTGCGATTTAAATTTACAAGAAGGAGACATCATGTATGTAAATAATACCTATATTTTGTGCTTAAGTTCTTCTTGAGATTTATAACTAAACGGAACTATTACTTTCCAGCTATTTGGTGCGGCCGTCCCCGTTTTCTGCCCAAAAAACGTTTGAAAGACACAATAGTCGACGCAAATCTAACATCAGTTTCTGTTCACAAGCACTGATTCAAGCTCAAGGCGTAGCAAGCAGAAGGGGTTCAGGTATCGGAGCTAGTTTTGCTCAGCCCCGTGCTCCGCCACTGTCTACAACAAAAGCGAATTCTCTTTCACTGCCAGATAGTCCAACAATCATTACTGATTTTCGTGGGCGCTCGAATTCTCTGCGTGTAGTCGATGACATACTTCTACGTCGCTCTAATTCCCTGCGGCAAGGACTAAGTGGGACCGGTTTCAGGCGCAGGAAGAGCAGCCTAGAAGAAATTGGCATTTCCCATTTTAATTCGCTTTTGCAACATCAGCAGCAACAGCAACAACAAAATGCTAATGCTATAAAAATTTCGTTAAACGGAAGCATTGGATTGGAAGTGACCCCACCGGAGGAAAGTCCGCCGGAGCGCTTTCCGGGACCGAGCATTCCCTTAAGTGGCTACCAGGAAGCCGCCGCCGCTCTGCCTTCGACGTCCATGGGTCCAACCCTGCCATCAGCACCCACTCCCGACCCGCAACACCTTCAAGGCACTATTGTATGATACCACCTTATGTGGGGACGTCGACTAAGCTCCGTGATAAGAAACAAATGGACGTAATAACCCCAAATCGGAATGCTTGATGAAATCCTACATGTATGTAGGCAGAACTCCCAAGTGCTCCTCTTTTTTGGTTGATGCAATCGTCCATTGTTGTTCGGAGTATATCAAACTCGTAGCGTCTCTACTTTTACTCGTAGTAAATAGTGTATTATTGTACATTTTCCTAACTTAGCTGATGTGTATATTGAAGTACCTACTAAATGAACATTAATTTAGTGTTGTAGACTGGTGGTAAAGGAGCTGTGTAATGTAAGCGGGATCAACTAGTTTCATAATGATGATAATGCTGACTGTAAATACTAAAGCTTTATAACCTATTTAAATACAAGTACATTAAATTGTAAATATGAGATTGATTTTAAATGTACATACCTATATATTAGAATAAAGAACGTTCAGTCAAGCACTTTTATATTAGCTGTTGATGACCAAACGTATACTATCATTATCAAATCAAATCCAGAATTGACTACATACCTTGAACTGCGTATTTACGTATTTCATTAGATTTGTTGACTCGTTAACAAAACCAAATATTTATTCACATAGCATCAAATCTACATGAATAAATGAATTAAGTAAAATATATCTTAAAACATTGTTTTATTAACCGAATGTTGTGTACGTCTGTCCCCAAACGCCAATCGAAAATTTTAGCTGTTATTTAATCATTTTTAGGGTTCAGTCAGTATTTTTTTGTCCAAAGTAATAGTCACTGGAAGGTACCACGGGAAGTATAATACCCGTGGTCCCTGAATTAAGTATAAGCCAACTAATATTATAATAACTGAACTGTACATTATTTAAAATAGACAACAACAAAATAAAACATAAGTACCTATATATACATACACTCCATGCGTTTGTGCTCTATTATAATATCAATATTAACAACATAAACATACTCCTTTAGTTCCTTCTAAATGCAATCCTTCTTTTGGATTTTTATCTATCTCGCCATTAATGAGTTCTAAAAAAACGTGGTGAATAACATTGTCATTCATTGTTAGTTTATTATTTTATCGGGCCTTGCTTTCTAAAGTTACTTTTAGGTTATTAACGGTGTCCATGTCTCGTAATACATTTAAAAGCCGCATCAGGTTTACTGTGTTTTTGTGAACTTCTTTGTTAATTTTGGCGTTTAGTCCTTTAGCGACATTATTTGTTCGTACATATAAATTGTATGTGTTTCGGTGTTAACAATTTTTTTTTACATAGTTCATGAATTTTGGCATACCGAAAATGTCGACGGCGGGTTCTGAATTTATGAACCCCCACCCCGTCGCTTTTTAATTAGTTCATTTGACGAAGTAAGCTTTTGGTTTGGAAGTAACATTTTGGTTTAAAATTAGTATACGTAAAACAAATTTATTTTCATAATCAAATGTGGGATATGGATGTGGAACGGAACGCAAGGGTGTAATGGACGTAAAACGGAACGCAAGAAAGTGACAGGAGATTGACGTTTGATTTGAATTTGAATGTGGAATGCGGAAGTTATCTTTATGTATGTGAGTGTGAGGAGTAGAGGAGTCGTTACGCTGGTTTGAGAGTGGTAGGATAGGTTATCCTGTAACATATCGTGTATTGTATCGATTTGAATAAATAAGTGTAAAACCGATAAGGCGAGTTACCCAAACCCAGTTTTATTTCTACAAATTGGGGGCTCGTCCGGGATAGGGACAGTTCTTGTTGGTTTAGAAGACGTGGCTTAAGCCGACGGTGTATGTAAACAATATTTGAAGACGACGTTAATGACGATTGTTGCTACACTATGCCTAATCTAAGACGATGTAGACAGCAAGACAATCCACGAACTTATGAAGGCCAGAGCCAAGAAAGACGGTGAGCCATGCATCAATTATATGATGGAGATGAAGTAATTGGGCAGACATGGGAAGATGCCCGAAGCTGTGATTATTAGGTACATCGTAGATGGGATCACTGATGAAGATGAAATAAATAAGGTGAAGTTGTATGGTATCCAAACTTACGCGGAACTAAAGGAAAAACTCAAAATTTACGAGGAAGTTAAAGAAAAACGAAATCACCCGCGATACCTGAAAAAAACCTGCACATTTCTATCCAAAAGTGCATCAAAATACAAAAACATGTTATTATTGTGGTGACAGAAGTCATTTGTCATTTGTCATACGTATGTCCAAACAAAGATCAAGGAGCGAAGTGTTTTAAATGCAACTCTTCCGGTCAATCACAGATTAGTAAGGCTACGTCCTAACCTCCTGCCTGTGCGGACGTAGCCTATAATAAGAGTATATTGCGAAAGAGTGCAATGTAGAAGCTTCGAGAAATTCAACTGGTGCGAGCGGGACGGCAAACGGTCCGAGTGCGAGCGGAACGAGATGGAAGCGTGACGTTGTCAACAAGACTGACAAGAAAATGATGTGTGTTCACTCGTAATTCGAAAACGAATGTGACAAATGGAGTGAAACAATGTTTGACGCTGATGACAGATACATTGATGCGAAAAATATAATGAAAATAATTTTGGAAATCTACAGAGACCTTTAAAAGATGTTATTTTGTTTAAAAAACAATTTCGTGCCCTAGTGGACATTTGAAGTGATGTGAATTTAATACGATTGACTTTAAGGCTTTAAATTCTAAATACGAAAAATGTGATACCGTGTTTCGTGACACGGGTACAAGCTGTAGGTCAATTTTCTAAGCTTAGAATGGTATATCGAAAGGCTCTTCGTCGGTAGATAATTTTACCGAAATCACCCTTAGTCGACCGTCGGTTTAACGACTAAATCCTTCATCGAAAGATAATTTCACCGAAATCACTCTTAGCCGATCGTTGGTTTTACGAAAAACTCCTTCGCCGATAGAACGTTTCGTCGAAAGAACATCTCGCCTAAAACCTTCAACGATAGTTGGTTTTCCGAAATAACTGTCTTGCCGATGGGCGTTGCACCATAAAGGGACTGCGTCCGCTACCGGGACCAGGGCTGCCAGCAAAAAAAATGCGACTATTCAATTCGTTTCTGCAAATTACACAAAATTTGGTCGCAATATACATTAAAAAACTGTCCTGTGCTTTTTTAACGCTGTTTAGTTTTATTTATTTATTACTCTTCTAACTGTTCACTGATTGATGGTAAGTTTTTAGTTTTTAATCATCGTAAATCACATAAGCAGTTGCGGGAAAATTTTAATCTGAAAAAAAAATCTAATTATTGAATAAGTTGTGTAGATTTACAGTTATTTTTTAATTAATAAATTTTGTTTAAAAAAAAACAAAAAAAAATAAGCCACACACAAAAAGGAAGATAACATATTATGGAAGCATTGTAGAATGTGGTTAGTAAAGTAAAGAAGGTTATAGCTAACTCTAAGCTTACCAAGTTTGCAGTTAGTTCTTAGCTTCCATTCATCAGAAATTACCAACCATCATGCAGTATTATTTATATGTAAGTTTTGAAAATTATTTTCTTAATTAAAATAGTTTTAGATGGCTCAAAAGCAATGTATCCTCCATGTTAAGCTACACCATTTTTGTTACTCATAAGAGCGGATATTGTTTCTGTTTTAAGAGAATTTCCATCCTGTGTTTTTATTTTCTTTAGGTGACTAAAAGTGCGCTCCACAGATGCATTTGAAAAAGGCAAAAGAAGCAAAAGAGCCATGACCGCTTATAAATGTGGAAACATTTTGTTACCTTAAATATCATTAAAAAAAAATACTTTTTTTCTAGTATTGTTCTGCTGAAAGTTTGCTGTCTCGTCCTAAATTGTTATGTTCTAGAAGAGCTTGTTTCTTCCATTCCATGTCCAATTTTTGGCGGTCAATAATTTTCAACAAATATGGAATACGTTTTATTACTTCGCCTAGTTCCTTTACTTCATAACTTTGAGCATAACATGGGTCAACAATATTGATGAACTGAAATATGGGGTCAGTAAATTTAAAACTGGTTTGGTAAAATTGGAGACACCCCTTTCTGACTTTGTCAATCTCTGATTTTGCTAATAGATCTTCAGGATGTTTTTCTAAAACTTTGTTCCAGTGGCAGGAAATTATTTGGGTTTTGATGATTAACAGTCCATGAATCAGTCAATGAATGATTAAGCAACTTCAAATTTCATGTAGTTAGCATATATTGTTTTTAATAAGGACTGAACTTCAGGCTTGAGGCTGTGAAGGAGAGGACTCTCTGATTGGAACAATTTATTAAAATCAGTGAGTAGTTCCAGTGAATATGACAGAAATTCAAGATAAATGATCATTAGGTAACTTTTTAACACTGATAAAATTTATTCTGTAGTTTTTGATAGGTCTTCAAATACCTCTGCAGTGAAGTATGGGATCAGTGCAGGTAATTGCTCAAGTACTCTATCTACACATTGTTTCAGAGGTAACCACCTAGTATTTGCAGGGCTTAGAATTTTGTGTGAGTGTCAATGTCAATGTGAATGTCAATACCAAAAAACTTGCATTTCGGCCTGTTTTTTTTTGTCGTTTGTTGCTGCGCGAAAAATGTGACCCTATGTTTCGCATTGTGTCCTCAAGCGATCTGGGCAAATGTAAACAGGCTTTTGATGCCACTAGTTGTATATTGTGGCAAGAACTTTTTATGCATGCTATATTGGGTAATACATCCTTGAGACGTGAAAAGATGGAATTATGTAACCATTGAATTAGTGGTATCAGCTGAGAACCCCACGAAGTTTTAAAAAGGAATGTTTTTACTCGTTCTCTCTATGCATGCTTTTAATCGCTCAAACAAACTCTCTGCAGTGCTTGAATCAGTTTCCATTATATCCAAAAATTCTATGTGTATTTCAAAATCCTTACTACAATGAATAACAGTACGTACAGGCACACTGTTTCTGAAAAATTGTGTCAGTTGTTTCATCGAGAATCAAAGAAAAAAAGCTACCTGGGTCCTTCAAATCATTAATCAATTCTGATGAAAATTCAGGCCCTAATATCTGAGTGATAACAGCAGTAGCCTTTGTCCTACCCATTGCCATACCTTATTTTTTTTTGTTATTCATATTCTGAAATTCTGAATCTGCAGTGCTTGCGGATTAATCTGCAGAGACAGTGTTGTATTACTTTTTTTATATATAAAATATTGTTGTAGAAATAGTCTATTTGTTAAAAGATTTAAGTTCGGCTATTATAAATGTTAGAAGATTGTGGAAGGTATTTAAAGTGCTTTCTTTTGAAATTACATCGAGAAGTTTAAAGGGATCGAGTTTGTAGTGGTTACAGTTAATTAGGTGATCGTTTCGTTTTGCGGCAAATCTGGGGCATTGTTGTAATAAGTGTTCGAGAGCTTGTATAGTTATGTCGTCACAGGGACAAGTGTCCACTGTGGATATTCAAAATCGGTGGAGGTATTCTCTGTGATAGCTGTGACCAGTAAGAAATTGTGTAATGGCAAATCTGGGTGTTACTGCTTTTAAGTATTTCTCTACGTCCTGGTAAGTTGGTAGCAAGGTTTTGGTGTACTGGCATTTCTCTGGGTTCATATAAAAATCGATGCTGGCTTCCATACATTTTTGTTTGTTGCGACCTTTTGCTATAATGGAGTCTGGAAAGATATTTTGCATTAATGGTACCAAAGTGTCTATTAGCGTAAATGGCAAATTTTGCTCAGCCAGCATACTAGCAACTTTAAGTATTGCTCGTTATACTATGCTAGTCTCTGGATGCTAACTATGTTCTTTTTATTTGTGTTAGCCACAACCACGAATTGGCATGCCAGATGTTTTTCAAGCGAGTCCAGAGCATTTTTCCGAAACTCTCTAACCGACCGTGAATACTCCGAATGGTCATTTCGCCGATATTAAATTCTACGAATATTCGTTACGCCGCTAGTTCATTGGCCGATCAGTAATATTACGAGCTATCTTTTTAACCCATTCCTTTCACCTATGGTCAATTAATCTAATAAAATAATTGGAAGCGAGCAAGGACAAAGAAAAGCAATACCTACATCTTAACCTTTTTCAATACACAAAAGTCAAACTCAAACTCAAAATCTTTATTGCGTGTCACATGGGTATACAGTTGACAATAGTAGGGTTTTAGTACATGTGACGCCCTGCAAGGACGTTGCAACGATAATAATAATAATAATAAATATTCTTTATTGCACAAAAAGGACACAACAAAACATTAAAACAGACGATCACATGTACAATATTGGCGGTCTTATCGCTGGAAGCGATCTCTTCCAGACAACCTTTGGGTAGAGGAAACAACGTTAAATAGGTAGAGAGCGGTGTGCAGATGGCTAAAAATTATTATATAATTAATAGATAAAACTTTGAAGATAATAATAATGCTTAAATAGTATTAAATTATACATATAAAATAAATAAAGAAATAAATATAAATAAATACATATAATATACGTACTTATATATAATAATAATTTATCCAAGAAAGGAAATTCTGACAGTTCATGAAAGCGAAAGGAAATGCGCTTTCACTCTAGCTTTGAACACAGGAAGGGACTGGGATTTTCGGATGTACAGAGGTAGAGAATTCCACAGTCTAACAGACTGGACAGTGAACGACTGTGAGTAGCATTGGGAGGAGAAGAGGGGAAAAGAAAGATGTAGTCTCCGGCTAGAACGCATGCTAACCTGGTTGTTGGTGGGTTGCAGAAAGTGGAAACGTTCCTTGAGATAGGGGGGAGATCGCGGATTGAAAAGGACATTGTACAATAGAGTAAGAATGTGAAGATTTCGTCTCGAACGTATAGGAAGCCACTCAAGCTGAGTACGGAAATCAGAAACATGGTCATACTTACGTAGGCCGAAAATAATGCGAATGCAAAAGTTTTGGAGGCGTTCAAGTTTATCAAGGAACTTCTCACTGAGGTCTAGATAGCTACAATCAGCGTAGTCAAGAATGGGAAGCAATAGTGCCTGTACAAGAGCAATTTTGGTAGGTATCGGTAAGAAGTTACGCAATCGATTCAGGGAACTAGCTGATGCATAGACTTTCCTGCTTACCTCGCTGATCTGTTTCTCCCAAGACAAAGAACTATCCATATAGATGCCTAGATTTTTAACCACATCACAGTAAGGAATTTTGACTCCGTCAAATATAATTGGAGGCAGCAGATCTCTGTCAATCTTTGAGATCAACCGAGGGCCGCCAACAATCATAACCTGCGATTTGGTAGGGTTGACAGTAAGGCCAAATGACTTGCTCCACTGCAAAATGTGATCCAGGTCTTGATTTAGAGTCTGTATTGCTGAAGGGAGTTCGTCAAGGCTACTGTTTGCATAAAGTTGGAGGTCGTCTGCATACAGATGGTAGGAAGAAGTAAGGCCGAAGGTGATTGAATTAATAAAAATAGAGAAAAGAAGAGGAGATAAGACGCCACCCTGTGGTACACCGGCACCGATGTCACACCATGCAGAGAAGGAATCCTCTGCACGAATGCGTTGTCGGCGCCCATGCAAGTAACTGCGAAACCAGTCAATTACCGTTGGAGATATTATGTTAAGAGAACGGAGCAAGCTAAGAAGGATATCAAAGTCGACAGTATTAAAAGCGTTACTAAAATCCAGCAAAGCCAATACAGTGAGATGTTTACTGTCCATGGCAAGGCGAATGTCGTCAGTGATTTTCACTAAGGCAGTCACTGTACTGTGACCAGGACGGAAACCGGATTGGAGAGGATTTAAGAGTTCGTGATTTGAAAGGAAATAACTAAGCTGCTGATGAACAACACGCTCTAATACTTTTGAGAGGAATGGAAGAATGGATATGGGACGGTAATCTGAATAACAAGACGGTGTGGATTTTTTAGGAAGGGGGATTATTTGAGCTTCTTTCCATGCTGAAGGAAACACGCTCGTGCTCAAGGAAAAGTTGAGGATTTTTGTTATGATTGGAGATAAGATGTCAAGTAATAATAATGTAATGTCAATAATCATTTTACGGCTGATGCTATCGCTGCCAACAGCATCAGAGGCTAGGGAGGCTATGTTCTTCTTAACATCACAATCGGATAATTGACTAAAGACGAATGAAGAATAGTCTGGAGTTGGGAGAGATGACAAGTGATTGAGGGTTTGTGTTTTGATGCTAGCATCGATGCTAGCAGAAGAGCTGAAGTGTTTATTTAAAACATTGATGTTAACATCTTTAGAAAGGACATCATTACGACGTTTCCCAATTCCAATAGACTTAAGAAATTTCCAGACCTAAGTTGGATTTCCATTTTCGACGGATTTGTGAATATAGCGTCTTTGAGCATCTCTACAAAGTCTGTTGCAGCGGTTCCTCAGCAACTTATACCTCTCGCGGTTTATGTCGGACGGGTCTCTTTTGAGTTTGGATTTTGCATTATTCTTTTTATTTCTCAGTTCCTTGAGATCGTCAGACAGCCACGGGGCAGGAGAGTGCTTGATTTTAACAGGTTGGACTGGAGCATGCTTGTCGTATAATTGTATAAGAAGCGAATTAAGAAGTTCAACTTTTTTGTCCACACAACCTGCTCGGTCGATAACAGACCAATCCATTTCGAGAGCGTCTTGTTGAAGTTCATCAATGTTCATGCCACCAAAATTGCGCTGCAATAGGACTTTTGCTCTTAGTTTGGGAGGACGGAGTTTATATGACAGATATATTAGGTCATGGTAAGAAAAAGCGTCGGCGGAACATTGACCATGCTTGTCGATGTGTGATGTGGAAGAGACGATTATCAAGTCTAAGAGGGATGGGTTACAGTTTGGGAAGAAATGCGTAGCATTTGAGGGGAGTATGTGATGATTACTGGCATTGACCAAGGTATTGAGCTGAGAAGCACGAGAATCATTTTTGAGAAGACATGTATTGAAGTCACCCATCAGAATTGTGTGTGAGTAAGAGGGTACCAGGTTTTCAAGAGTCTTCTCAAAAGAAGAGAAATAGTCTACTTTCATGGAAGGGCTGTAGAAATCGCCAAGAAGGATTTTGCTATGCGACAGAATGAGTTAAATAAACAAATGCTGAGCTACGTCCGATGAAGAGGTAGAAGGTGAAACATCAACTATACTGTAGGAGATGTTTGATCTGATATATATTGCAACACCACCACCAGTACGGCCAACACGGTCATTCCGGACTAACTGGAACCCAGGGATAGAAAAGGATGTAGATGGTAAACTGGGGTTAAGCCACGTTTCCGATACAAGAATAGCGTGAATATTCTTGCTGTCGAAAGATGTCACCAAGTCCACGTAATGTGCTGGAATGCTTTGAGCGTTGATGTGGACGACATTAAAGTTTTTAGGCACATCAGCAAACACGGTCTGAAGGACGTCATGGAGCGGTAATGAGCTAGAGTGAAAGCTATCATCTTCTGAGGAAGACGAAAATGAGGGAAAGTGGTCAGAATGACTATCAGAACTTCCGGAATAATCCATAAGAATATAATACAATTAATAAATAGAAATAGATACAAACAAAAAATTAATATTAATATAAAATTATAAAAATAAATAAATATGAGTTGACTACCTCTACCCGCCAGTTTCGCTTGATTAGACTTTTCGTAAACAATCACAACTTTGAAACATGAAATTGAACACAGAGACACGGTAAAAAAAAAAAAAAAGTAACAATTAGCAATTAAAAATAAAAAGTAACAATAACGTTATAAATAACAAAACTGAAACGACATTTGCAAATAGTCTATGAAACTATCAATTTCAGAACGAAACGTCACTGTCATTATTGTTGGAAAAAAATTGAGGTTAGATTTAAAACATTTTACGTAAACAGTGTCGAAAAAAGCGCGGGAACCTTGGAGAAAGAAAGGCGCCTAATTTCGAAAAATTTTCTGTAAAATATCCAAAAGTCTGTAAATTTTATTTCAATTAGTGTAAAAATACTGTAAATAGTTTAATTAGTGTGTGGTAGTATTGGTGTGATGGGGGGTAGTAAAAAACGTAAAAAACAGGAACCGCCTGATGAACCTCCTGTAGGCGATTCATCATCAGAAGAAGAGGACTCATCTACAAAATACCAAATATACAAGGTACCAGGGTACTCCAGAAAGTACCCTGAAAATAGTAAAAAATCTGAATATATTGTTTTTGTTTCCCATACAGATGAAAAAGCATTCTCCGATAAAGATCGTCTTGCCATTTTTCACGCGATACGTAAGTACTGCGTGACGGGTATCCTGCATTTAAAAGCAATTAACAAGTATAAAATTGGCATAACTTTCGACCTTTCAAACAATGCGAATGTTTTCCTACAAAATAAAAAACTCTTAGATGAACTAGGTCTCAAAGCCACCATACCAGCAAGCGACACAGAAGTAACTGGGGTTCTTACCGCAGTACCTATTGACTTATCGAATAAAATTATTTCGACTCTCATTGGCAGCTCCCGAAATGTAATCCAAGTCCGGCGTTTCATGCGACGAGTGCGAAGTGAAAGTGGCGCCGTCTCATACCAGCCCACACAGACTGTAGCGGTGACGTTCGCCTCCACGGAGTTGCCGCAGTACGTATACCTCGACTCGTGGAGACACGAGGTAAGTGTGTACGTACCACCGGTCAAGCAGTGTCTGCGCTGCATGAGGTTTGGACACATCGCACAGTACTGCAAAAATGCCGAAGTTTGCTCCATTTGTACTGGAACTCATAGTTTTAAAACATGTAGCATCAATCAAAAAGACGCTAAATGCGCCAACTGTGGTGGCAACTACATTGCCATATCAAATTCTTGCCCACAAAAAATTGCAAAACTAGAAGAGAATAAAATAAAATCAAGAGCTACAACATACTCTGACCTTTTCAAAGAAAATACTTTCCCTCATTTATCAATGAGAAATATCGAAACCCAGTTAGCAAATTTAACAAAATCAGAGTTCTTTATGAACATGTTAACTAACGCTGTCACCAAACTAATAATAAGTCAAAAAGACAACCCCATTAATTCTTCTACAATAAAAGAAACTCTTCATTTAACTTTCAAAAACAGCACTTCTCTTCCCAGTAATGGGTCTTAACATACTGCAATGGAACGCCCAGAGCATAACTAGTAATAAAATTTTACTTTCCAAATTTTTATATGACAATAATATACATGTCGCAATTATTTCAGAAACTTGGCTTACCCCTATCAAAAGTTTTAATATTAAAGGATACATAACCGAAAGAAATGATATAGGCAATAAACACAATGGAGTAGCTATTTTAATTCACAATAGTATAGATTACAATAAAATTATTACATATTCTGACAATTCTTTACAAAATATTTGTGTTAGGATAACTGTACATAATGTAGAAATAAGTATTGTAAGTTTTTACTGCCCATCAAATTCGACACCATCTTTTGATAAACTTAAATTTCAATCTTTAATTGATTCAATACCTGAACCAATGATTTTTGCTGGTGATTTCAACGCACACCATACACACTGGGGTTTTCACACAGTTGATGCTAGGGGCAGGGATATTTTAGATATAATTGACAATAGTAATTTAGTCTTATTGAACAATGGAGATGTCACGACGGTTGGCTCTCTGTCATGGCGTCCAAACGCATTAGATTTGTCTCTGGTTTCCTCTTCTCTAGCTCTTTCTTGTAACTGGTCTGTATATACCGATCCTCTTGGCAGCAGCTATCACCTTCCTGTAATTATAAAAGTCTTTGTAAATAATAATGTAAATAGAGATCTGTTGTATAACAAAAGTATCATGCATTCTCCAATTTATCCTAACTTTAAGTGTGTAGATTGGAAAATGTATGAGAAAATTGTTGATTTAGAACTGTCCAACTTCCAAATTTCTAATTACTCTCCACTTGACGCTTACTCCGCTTTCATTGAAATTTTATACACTGTCATAAATAAGTGCCTTCCAAACCACAATTTATTTGCGTCTTGCCCTGTTACTACTAATAGTAGTAGTACTAGTACTGGCACTACTACTATTAATAGTACACCTAAAAAAAAGAACAAAAACCCTCCTCTTCCTTGGTGGAACAAAACATGTTCAGATGCTGTACAAAAATCTAAATCGGCATATGTTAACTTTAAAAATAACCCCTCAGTTGAAACTTATATAGAATTTAAACGTTTACAAGCTGTTAAAAAATTCACCTTGAAAACTGTTAGATCTAATAGCTGGATAGAATTGTGCAACTCTTTTAACCGATGTACTCCCTTGTCGAGAATCTGGAATTTTATGCGAAAGTTCAATAAAACATATTCCTGTACAAATAGTGATGATAGTTGGGTTCTAGATTTCCTTCATAAGTACACGCCTGATTATGTAAACAACAAAACAAGCAGTATTCCTCCCGATAGTGTTACTAACTCTGTAAATAGTTTTATGACTGTTTTCTTTACCAAGCAAGAGTTAATTGCTGCCTTATATTCCAGAAAAGATAGTGCCTTTGGTCTTGATGGTATTCCTTACATTATGTTGAAAAAGCTTAGTGGCAAAGGATTGGACACGCTTTTGTTAATTTTGAATAATCTTTGGCTAGCAAATGTTATACCACATTCATGGAAGTCTGATTGTATAGTTCCCATATTGAAACCAGATAAGCAGCGATCTAGTCCAGACTCTTATCGCCCTATCGCACTAACATCTTGTGTAGGAAAAGTTTTTGAACAGCTATTGAAACAAAGACTGGAATTTTATATAGAAAAAAATAACCTTTTACCTTGTAATCAATACGGCTTTCGTAGAGGTATGTCTGCTCGTGAAAGTATTTGTCAACTGCAGCTTGATATTCAAAGTAGTTTAAATAAAAATGAATTTTTGATGTCTGTATTCTTTGATGTTGCTGGAGCATTTAACAGTGTAAATATTGATGTTTTGGGCAATGAACTACTTTCCATTGGGATTCCAAGTAAAGTGGTACATTGGATTCAAAATTTTTTGACGGAACGAGAAATATTTCTTAAATATAATGGTTTGCTATACGGTCCAAGATATGCTTCAGTAGGCACAAATCAAGGTGGGATCTTGTCTTCGTTAATTTTTATTCTTTATATTCGTCGTTTGAATATAGTCTTGGGCTCTGATGTAAAAAATCTTCAATTTGCCGATGACTTAGTAGTTTACACATCTGGAAAAAGTTTGGCTCATGTTACAACTCTTGTTAATAAGTCATTGGAAAGTTTGTCTTCTTATTTCTCATACTTAAATCTTCAAATTAATGCATCAAAATCAAAACTTTTAGTATTTGGAAATCTTTGCAATTCTACCCCTGATATTGTCTACGATCAAGTTTCTATTCCTGTCTCTCATGAAGTCAAGTTCCTAGGTGTAACTTTCACTCAAAACCTTTCTTGGAATAAATACATTGATTTAATAGCTTCTAGAGCTAATAAAGCCTTCAATATTTTAAAATCATTATGTAGAACATCTTGGGGAGCTGATCCTAAGATACTGTTAATGTTGTACAAATCTTTGATTCGAAGTCATTTTGAATATGGTTTCCTTTGTTTTGCTAATGACAGTAGGCTGGTTGATGTCTTAGAGAAACTGGGGCATTTAAAAGCACTCCCATAAATTCAATGCAAGTTGAATGCAAACTTCCTCCTTTATGTATAAGGTTCACATATTTAAAAGAGAGATTTTTACTAAAACTTTACAGTAAAACTAATAATCACCTGTTTTCAAACTTAAAACTTGCTCCACCTCCTCCCATACGTAATACTCTTTACATATTGCAGGGCTTGATACAATTCTTAAATTTTCTTGAAACTTTGCAAGTACAAAGGTCTTCTGTTCTGCCATGTTATGTTGGAGTCTTTCAAAGTCACTTTCCTGAAATCAACATTATTATTGATCATAATTTGTTCTCAAAAGAAGATGTTTACAGTAAATTCTCTGAATTTGGTGATTGTAGATTAATCTTTACTGATGGATCCAAAACTGAGTCAGCTGTTTCTTTTGCTGTTTTTGATAGTTTGTTAAATATTGGAACTGGCTATAAAATAAATTCAAACACAAGCATATTCACAGCTGAAGCTGTGGCTATACTTGCTGCTTTGAAACATATAAAACATAAAAATAGTGGTTGTATTAAATGGGTAATAGCCAGTGATAGTATGAGTGTTTTGATAAATCTTAAAAATAATAAATTTAATGCTAACACTAACTATTTGATTGTTGCAATCAAACAGTTATGGTTTGAATTAAAATCAATAAATAATATCAATGTTTCATTTGTGTGGGTACCATCGCATGTTGGTGTCATAGGTAATGAGAGAGCTGACTTTTTAGCTAGAACCATAACAAATTGTGCTACAATTGTCCCTGATTCCAGTAGTAATCTAGATGTCCATGTACCTTGTTCTGATATTGTTCCCCTTTTGAAGAAAAGGTCCATCGACATTTGGAAAAAACAGTATAATCATATAATTCAAATTGAAAAGAAAGGTCTGTGGTATAATGAGTGTATTACTAAAATTGGAGATAAGCCCTGGTTCTGCAAAGGTGACACCTATTTAAACAGAAAGTTTTACACTTCTATTATGAGGCTTCGTTTTGGACACTGTAATTTAAATTTTCATCTTTTCCGCTTAAAAATGGTTGATACCTCTCATTGTGATTATTGTGATTCTGCAGTAGAGCAAACTCTATCACACATATTCTTTGTTTGCTCGGCCTTTGGCATTCAGCGCCTTGTGCTTATGGACGAGCTTATTGATATTTATGGCAAGCCTGTTCTGGTACCGCGCTCCATTCAAGCTCTTCTAGTAAATAGACTGACTTACTTACCTCTCTTCAAATTCGTTCCTAGTACGGTCGGAAGAATCTAATGTTTTTGTAAATATATGTACAGTTCGTAATTTTGTAAAGACTTTAGTTTAATTGCTGTTGTGTTGTGTATAACTTTTTGAATTTGTTAAAATTAAATTGTACATACTTTTTGTTGTTGTTGTTGTAACTTGTTGTCGACATTTTTGACATTGACTTTGACGTTTAATACGCGTCGTTTCGTTTTGTCTCTTCCCGGATATGAATTTTGATCTCACGTAGATTGCTGATAATAACCTTACTGGAATTTACTTATATTTTGTTTGCAAACAAAAAAATGAATTGATTTATCTTAGAAATGACTATAATCACGGATATGATGACATGTTTTTAAAATACTGAAGACTTAATTTTCCCCAAATTTACTCAAGAAATGAACAATCTTATGACGTTTACTTCACTGGTTTTTACCAGTATTTCGTTATCGCACGAAAAAATACTTACATATTTACTGAATTCATAGGTATTAAACTGAAGACTTAGTTTCCCCTAAATTGACTGAAGAAATAAACTAACCTATGACAAGGCAGCATGGTCCTAAGACCTTAGCCTGTTCCTTAAGGAACAAAAATACAAAAAAAAGTAAACAGTGTCGGTTGATTTTGTTATAAAGTTTAAAATTAATTAGTGGGTTGGAAGAATATAAATTTCGTAACGGATTTCTTAAAATTTAGTAGGACAAAATCGACAATGATTTATGATAAGGCTAAACAATAATGACAGTATTAGGTCAATTTAAATACACAGATACACATGGATGGATAGGAAAAAGTTTAACACTTCACTTTTTTACTGCTGCACGTCGGGTTTTACCACTGCTGGTGGCTGCGCTTTCCCCCGAGGGACCTGCAGATGACCCGGCGCCCGGCTGGACGCGGGGCGCAGCTACACTTGACGCCGCAGCGACTGCTGCCGTCGTTGGCCCACAAACCTCGTTGAGCTCGTCCAGTGTGGTGACACGGCTAGGCTTGCCATCAGGCCCAGTGACGACGATACTCCCGTTCTTCGTCCAGCTTCTGTTGATACCAAAACGTCGACGAGCCTCAATAAAGACCCTATGACGTCCCGGCGGCAGGAACTCTGAAATGGTTACTCCAGATCCCTTCAGAGCAGACTTCCCGAACCACACATTGTCCCGATCAGAAATTTGACTAAACTTCACAAGTATGGGCCTCGGCTTGTCCTTGGAAGGTTTACCCAGACGGCTGCAACGGCTGATAGATACCCTGTCAAGCTTCAACGGCATGCGACTGGTGATTGTTTTGAGCACCGTATCACAAGTGTCTTCACTGCGGCTCTCAGAGACACCATGCAGCAGTACCATCTTGCGTCTACTGCGCATCTCCATGCGATCGCACTCCCCTGCGAGCATCTCCACCTGCCGCTGCAGCTGTGTTAAGGTGGTTGTCACAAACTGCTTGAAACCATTGAAGTCGGCTGATAGTGTTTGGATGGTGATTGCAGATTGCCCAGTAGTGAGAGCAGTGTCCAGGCTCTTTTGAAATTCAGTGATCCTAGTGTTGCACATATTTCTCACCTCCTCAATGGATTGCTGTAGTGATTGCATTTTGTGCTATTGTTGGATTTGACTGGCAGGTAAAAGTGTTCAATTTTTAAGCATTAAACAATTTAAAAAAACTTGTTTTTATTATTTAAATTAAATAAATAGTCAAGAGCAATATTTTCGCGCCTATCTTGTTCCGCACCTACCCGCGAAAAACGATTAAATATTGTAATAAGTTAAATTACATTACAATTTTATTATAATATGACATGCTGATCATATGAGACATGATAGAGAAGATTCTTCTTTTTTGTTAGTAAAGGTTCAGTTCAGTTCAAATTTTGTGATTTGGTCGATATTTTTAAAGGAATTTGGGACGTGGTTATAAATTTTAATCAACATTGAATGAGGGGCCGTGGAGAATAATTTAAGTTTGGTAATAGATATTTTAAGTTTGTTTTGGTATCGGTAATTACGTCTTATAATTTTGATTGGGGAATATAGGTCTTGATGTTTTTTGACTGATTTACAGGCTTCAAAGATGTAAAGACAAGATAGGGTTAATATATTTAATTTTTGAAAATGTGGTTTGCATGAATCTCTTTGTTTTATATTCGTTAATATTCTTATACATTTTTTCTGTAAGTCGAAGATTTTTTGAATGTAGCTACTATTTCCCCACAATATTATGCCGTATGACAGGCGCGAATGAGCGTACGCATAATAAGCGGATAGTGCAATTTTCAGGTTAGTGACTCGCTTCAGTCTGCTTAGGGCGTAAATGAATGAAGATAATTTATTTGATAAGATTTGGATATAAGCTTTCCAGTTAATGTTTGTGTCAATCTCAATATCTAATAATGTCGCTGAATTTACAGTTTCAATTTTATGATTTTTATAAGTAAAATTTATGTCAAGTGAATTCTTTTGATATGGTTTAAATTGTATTAATTTGGTTTTTTCAATATTTAATTGGAGGTTGTTTTGATTGAGCCATTCTGTGATAGAGTTTAATGCCTCAGTTAAGTCCTTTTCAAGAGTATTATAATTTTTGCAAGATAAGATCACCGAAACGTCGTCAGCGAATGAAATGCTATCGAATGGAATTGTCTGTGGGAGATCATTTACTGCCTCTAGAAGTCCTGCCTTTAGCCAACTTTTTTCATCAAAATTAGTAAAGAAAGATTGGAGAAACGTGCAATTTACGCGTATCATACAAGTAAATTACATGATTCTATAAATGTTTGTACTGCAGTCAAGTTTTTAATTATTTTTTGCTGTTTTTTTATTCCTAAACAGCGAATAAACTCAAAACAAGAAAAAGTTACCGTTGAGTAAATAAATATATAATATACTCCGTATATAAATATACAGGGTGTCCCGTAAGTAGTGGTTCAACTGAAAACCGTAGATGGATGAGGTCATGATCTATCAGAATAGGCCAAAATGGGTTAAGAAAAGTCTCATAGTTTAAGAGTTATTCAATAATTTATATTTTTTTCAAAAAAATCGACTTACGTCACACCGCTCTCACCATTATTTTAATATAGCGAAAATTAATGTTTTTCTGAATTATTATAATTTTCGCATAATTGAACTATGTAGCCAAAATATTTGTTTATCAATATCTTCAATAGTTTAGTCATAAAATGACAATATTTTGAAAAAAAATTTCCCGCAAAAATTTTACTCAAAACTTTAAAGACCTGTGTTGATAAAAAAGTATACTGGACAGTTTGTGCCCAATAGCTTAAAAACTTTTAAATTTAATGCAGATTAAAAAATACTATAAAAAAGTTTCACTCAAAACATTGGCAAGGGAGGCATTTTTTTTTTAAATCGCAATATTTTTCCTCTCTCAGGACCATAATAAAAGCTGACAGTTCAAACGTTCCATTAGGACCAATCAATGATTGACCCTAATAAATGAAAAAAAATATGTTTTTAGGTTGTTTTTCTGTATTGCTTCTTAAATAGCCTTTATAATTAAAATGAAATTCAACCGTGGTGTTATTTTTATAACTTGAATACATATTTATTCGTGACAAAAAACCTCTTGCCGTGCCGTCCCGATAGCGGACGCAGTCCCCTTATGGTGCAACGCCCATCGGCAAAACAGTTATTTCGGAAAACCAACTATCGTTGAAGGTTTTCGGCGAAGTGTTCTTTCGACGAAACGTTCTATCGGCGAAGGAGTTTTTCGTAAAACCAACAATCGGCTAAGAGTGATTTTGGTAAAATTATCTTTCTATGAAGGGTTTAGTCGTAAAACCGACGGTCGACTAAGGGTGGTTTCGGTAAAATTATCTACCGACGAAGAGTCTTTCGATATAGTTTATTTTTGTTTTATAAAGTTTTGACACCATACAAACTTAATAATATAAATTGCACTTGTAAAAAGCAACTGTGACTCTGTGTCAGACGAGGAGTTGAACCCCGTGTCTTACGCTATCCGGGCGTATGCCTATAGAGATAGCGTAAGACACGGGGTTCAATTCCTCGTCTGTCACAGAGTCGCAGTTGCGTCATATCTCCTCCGATGACGGAGTCTCGAAGTAAGTCTGCAGAGAGGTACAAATATCCTGATAGAGGGACAGGCTCGCCCATACTTGGTCATGTCCCTATAGGCATATACAATGTGTCCCGACATCAGTGTCGGAGCCTTAATTACAGATTTTTTTATCGAGAAATTGTCCCTCAATTTTTTATTGCTGAAGAATGGTATATCGAAAGACATATAAATTGCACTTGTAAAAAGCAACTCATAGCGTAAGACACGGGGTTCAATTCCTCGTCTGTCACAGAGTCACAGTTGCTTTTTACAAGTGCAATTTGTATGTCTTTCGATATACCATTCTTCAGCAATAAAAATTGAGCGACAATTTTTCGATAAAGAATTCTGTAATCAAGGCTCCGACACTGATGTCGGGACTCATTGTAATAATGATGAATGATGACGACTCTGCCTTAGGTAAGTTCCTAGATAAATAATCAGCGTGACTCATATTTATTCCCTGTTTATTAACTATATAAAAGTCGTAAGCCTGTAAAAATGCCCACCAACGATGAACACGAGGAGTTAGGTCTGCTTTTGATTCAGATGCTTTGAGAGAATTGCAGTCAGTAAAGACTGTAAAATTTTGTCCATAAAGATAGTGACAGAAGTTATCAACTGCGTGAACGGCCAAAGTATCTAGCTTTTAAGAATGATACCTGGATTCTGCATCATTTGTTTTACGACTATTGTAAACCAGTGCTTCAGGAACGGATTTCTTTCTTTGGATAAGTATTGCTCCGTAAACCTCCGCACTTGCATCTGTGTGGAGCTCAATGGGAGCATAAGGATTGAATATAGCTAGTACCGGCTGTGTAGTCAGTATTTGGACTATTTTCTTGTAAATATTATTATGAGTATCAGTCCATTCTATCGGTCCCTTCAACTTGGTGATTGTGAACCGCTTTAGTCGTCGCCTGTGACCCGCCTTCTTTTCTATTTGGGCAAGACGAAGCGACGTGTCCGGACTGCCCGCACGTGAAGCATTGCACTGATTGCATCATCTCTGGATCATATGTTGACTGATCAGTTTGTTTGTTTGCTGTTGTCGTGATTACCACTGCAGGATCATCTCGTCGCTTTAGACATTCTACAACTCTGTGACCTTGAGTACCGCAGCGATGACATATGCCAAAAAATCTTCTTTATCGTTCTTTAATACGATTTCTCTTCATTTCTACATTATACGTCATATAAGTGTCATTTCAGTCATATCGACGTTTTGCGGAAATGCCATTTAATATTCGAAAAAGTTGAATTTTTGACATCACATTATGTGCATGCAATTATCTTTTTGCCATAAGATAGAAGTTACTAAACCGTTTTTAATACCCTCGGGGCCTCCTACTCCTAGCCATCGCAGTACGGGAAATGCATACCACAAAGTTCCAAAGACGCATGGCAACTTCACTCGCTGTTACTGTAAAATTGATATTGGAATCGCAATATTTCATCAAAATAGTCTTGTGCTTCAAGCATGGGCTTTGCAAACTTGGGCAAAAGTAATTCTCTAACATGGGGCCACGATAACTGCTCAATTTATTTTGTAATTTATAATGTAATTTCCAATGTAAAAAGCAGCGGCACGTCCTTTTAGTGCGTGCGTCAACGATATGAGAGGTTCCGAACCTTTCAGCTTCCTGCCTACAATTATCACTTCTATCATTCTACACTAACCTTCAATGTCCATCTCGGTATTGTCTGGGTCAAAATTAATTAGATGGGTTGCTAATATAGTCCTGGGTTGATCTTGAGGTGCTCTCATTATACGTTGTAGCCATTTTTCCATCTGATGACCGAAAGAAGGATTTGACTACTGCGTCTTTGCTGGTTTCTCGCTGACATTTTCCTGACGATTTTCCCCCGTGCATCCCGCTTCTGATACAGGGACATGACCTAGGATGGGCGAGCTCGTCCCTCTATCAGGATATATGTACCTCACTGTAGACTGCATACTTCGAGACTCCGTCTTAGGAGGAGATATAATAAAACAATAATAATAAATATAGAAAAGAAAGAAAGAAAGAAAACATATTTATTCAGTATCATAATTACAAATAGAGAGATACTTATATTTAAATACACAAAGAAGATACTGAAAGGGTGGGCCACTCAAAAAAAAATAGGTAAACCGCTTCATTGAGACTTCGCCTGCGGAGTGTAGGGTCGTGGAGACGATAGCGGGTTGCGCGAGGGGTGCGGGCGGCGCGTAAACACCCGCCCGCGCCGCTCATAAACCGCGCTCTCTTCTCACCCCGCACCCCTTTGCCCCGCAGGCGAGGTCTCAATTTCGCGGTCTACCTATAAGTATATTTTTGCTTTACAAAAATAGATATTACATGTTTGATATTTGTTTCAATTTTAATAAGGTATGTACATTCACGAGTATAGTGTAATCCTAGATCTTGTGAGGGACTGGTGCCTGAAATAGGTTTAAAAAAAACCTGTTCTACAGGTCACCAGGCCACCCTCGCAGTTCTACACGAATCAAGTCACAGAAATGCAAAAAAAAATTAACTTAAGGATAAAAGTCCTATTATAATTTAAACAACTTAAGAAATTATGAATATAAATTAAGGACTATAGTCACATAATAAAAGGTGATTTTTGTAGAGTGTAGTGTAGAAGTGAGTTAAACTTTAATGCGTGTGTGGTGTGTAAAAGAGGGTGTGTTATTTTAAGTGTGTGTATATGGCGTTAGTATTATGCAACCTTAAGTATCATACAGGGGGGCATAGCAACTGTTCGGTTTCGTCGTAATTGGGAGACTATAGGTGACGAGTTTTTTACAATTATATCTAGTACAGGGATATAAATCGAGTTGTTCATTTAAATTTAAATTTTAAATTATTATTATATGACGTAGGCGAGACGTCTGGGGCGAGATAAATAAGCACATCTCAGGTGATCGGTCAGTATCAGGTTATAATTAAGATAATTATCACTATTCAACAATAATAACACTCCGTCGATTGCGTAGCGCACACAAATATCAGAACACAGCCAAAGATGATCTTTCTTCTAGCATTATGACCGCTTCTGTCTCATCTCATTTCTTTTTTCTGTTTAATTATCAAAAATGCGTAGACCCAGTAGTATTTCTTTAGCATTACCAAAATTTTACCAGTTTTTGAACCCGTAGCTGTCACGTGCTTTTGAATTAAAGACATCGAAGAAATCGATAAACAATTCTATGATTTCTATGGTAGTGATAAAGATAAACTCCATGTGTTGATAATAATTCTATTTCCTTAACATAACAATTATTTATACAATAATGAATGCTGTAAATATGCGCGGGATAATACAATCAATATCGATCTAATCAAAACTATCTATCTGACAGGTCTAGTGCTGACCATGCGTGCTAGTGTTGTCTACCATAGTAATGCTATAATCGATTATCCTAGAATAGTTAGATACGGGATTGCTACCATGTACCTTATTATTTATGAGCTTCCTATATTTCGGCACTGTTGCAAGCGCCATGATCACGGAGTAACTGAAGAGTACTTGCGGGTGGGTTGTTATTGGCAGACATATCGTATATATATATCGTATATGTTATATATATATTATATATATATATATATATTATATGTTATTGGTAGCAATCCCGTATCTAACTATTCTAATGTTAGTGACCATGAAAGTTTAAAACAATAAATCGATTATCCGTCTAACAGTAGGATCTGAATAATGAAACTAAAGGCCGATTGTTCGTTGATCAGATAAAACATAACAGACCTGTTAATATGATTGCTGACAATTAGGTGACGTTTTCAAATTAGCCATATTGTATTTTGTTCGGTTTTTTCCATAATATGTGGCTTTTGCAACGCTATGAATTAATAGATATATACGTTGTGAAGCTTAACTTTCATGATTTCGTTGCGAAATTTAAGGTGTCATTTTGTCAATATATGTGTGAAATTAAAACCTAACTGTACCTGTAGTTTGTTCAAATTTACTAACAATTAGCATCTGATCCCTCTGTCTTTTTATTGAAAAATATTTTTTTTTACCTTCAACTAATGTTTCGCACTAATTTAATTAAATGACATGGATCTAACAAAACTGCAACTTCGTTCAACGTTTCAGGATATTTGAATGTCATTTATAAATTCTCTGGATCATCAGAATCTTTCTGATTATATCTTAAAAGTGTTGCAGTGTGCAGTTTAGCTACACAACCATCAAATGTCAAACTAACTACGTCAACGCCAGATTCATGACTTAGTCTCAAACAGTCTTAGTCAGACTGGCCCTTGTTTCTGATTATAATTCTTTAACAAAGAACAATGCATCACAGAACTTTTCAGAGATTAGCCCAAGCTGTAAATCCTGGCTAAACAGTAGTTACAGCGGGCCACCTGGGCGGGAACCTGCCCGTTCTACTTACATTGTTATTGACAGGGTTTGAACTGTCTGTCTTCTTAAGCAATGAGCAACTTTCATGGATGTGCTGAATCCATCTTTTCCAGATCTGGGAGTACATAAATCATTCCATCAAAACATAGATGTGCAGAACACATCTTTTCCCGGATCAAGGAGTTATAACTCTCTCCTTCAAAGGAACTACTTCACTCCTTCAACTCCCAATCACATCATTGATTTTTAGGATAGTATAGTATTTCACAAATAACTCTAAATTGACTTTAATGGTAGATTGATTGAAATAACTAAAGGCGTATTGAGCCAAATCGCATCTTTCTATTAAAATAGAATGTTTTTTTTTGGTACCTGTAGTTATAAACAATAGTAATGAGTACAATGGTAATTATGATGAGTACAATCACTACTTGGAGGTATTTATAGTAATACGTTATATACAAGCACGTGCACACATAACTGATTTTCCTTCATACTTTATTACAAGCTTAGGACTGTCAACCTAATAGGTAGGTATGAAATATAGGCGAAAAACTACCTAATAAGTTGGTGTATTTAAAAATCAGTGTATGTACATGATTTGAATGTACAAACTTACATCTAGGCATATTTACATATATTCTATTTAGTACTACTTACTAAGAGCAACTGGGTCATTTTGCTAGATTTTAAGCTAGTTCGGCGTTCGTTTAATGTATACCCTACTTTTGAAAAAATTCGCTCGCCGGGCACGGAAGTCGCTACTAAATGAAGCCTCTTTAATACAAATTTGTAGAGAAGCGGATAAACATGCCGTCTCACATGCCACCACACAAAAGGGTCCTTGGTCCGTGGTAAAATTGGCTCGATCATGTATTTGTCAACTTCAATAATTCCGGCCGCAGTTGTGTTCATCGGGGTCAATTGGGCTACTTCTCTTTCAAATTCTTCCCAAATTGAGTTGGATGAGGATGGGCAGGGTGTTGGTGGAGCCTGTTCTGTTGCGGTTACTCTACCAACTTTGCCTTTTAATGTGGACAAGGCTCTTTCAAAGCTGTTATTATTTCTGAAAGCCTTTTTTTTAAACCGCGGGTCCAGAATTGTGGCATCAGCGTAGATAGCGTTGTTTTCTACGTATGAAAACCTTCTTTCCATTTCAGTTTCCAAAGTTCGGACCATTTGAGAAATAGATTCCACAGGTCATATCCGCGACTGTAATATCCGCAAATATTTGTAACACTGGCTCTGCACATTCAAGTATACGCCAATCGGCCATTAAAGTGCCAAGTCACTGCGGAGTAATGCTAAAGTAGCAACGACTGCAGTCTTTATCTTTATCAGTCTGGAAATCATGTCAAACGTGGAGTTCCATCGAGTGGGAATATCTTGTTTTAATATCAATTCAGGTAAACCAAGCCGTTTCTGATTGATGGACTTCAGTTAATAATGATAGTTTCATTGCTGTGATGGCGCACTTTTTGTCTTCGTCTGACAACACCCTCAAGATGGAGTCAGTTTTATTAGGGTGTGTTGAATACAACGAACGGCATACTAGCGCAAATTTAAGAACTTTTCTACAAGATAAATGTAACTAAACTATCATTTTTAACTTATGTCCATCCATGGGTCGCAAGACAAACAGCCTCTTAGCCCGCAAGTTTAGATTTGACAATGTCATAAGTTTTGATGTACAGTTTGGGCAGCAAACTTTCACTTAACGTTTGGCGAGTCGGTAATGAATATCCAGGACACAATATGCTTACAAACTTAAGAAATTCGACGTCTTCTACAAGTTTAAATGGATGGTACCTACTCTCGCGCAATCATAGTAATAAGTTGATCATCCAGCATTTCAGCGCGCCGTGTAGGTACAGGTCTATTATGTTCGTGCTGGCGGCGTCGATGTGCTGCAGCCAGGAACATAACTGTCATTATGAGTATGAACCGAAGCAGAAGCAGTATCTTGCCTTTCGACGACTATACCGTCCGTCGGATGCTTGTTTTTTAAATGCCTGTTTAAATTGCAAACGTTGCCATTACCTATTGAAAATATTTGAGCGCAGTAAAGACACTTAGCCTTTTTATCATCCACATCGTTGAAATGAGACCATACTGCACTCCTTTTTCGAACAGGCGCCATTTTCTAAAGTTTTATGAATCACTGCCACTATTCAAAGTAGTTTTTATTTACTGTTCATATTTAGATACACTTTCATTAATTACACATTAAATTAATTATTTACACGACAAATAACAACAGAAACTTATATTCACTATAGATAACTGAAAAACACTATTGTAGGAGATGAGGGAATGACCACCCCAGCGTGGCTATATAAGCCGGAGCGTGCCAGCGCTCGGGCCTATTTCGCCGCCAGCCGTCGTCGTGTTCGGAGCTCTCTGAATTTACGTATTTTGCGTCGTGTT